>PVKP010015085.1:0-51292 GCA_004027715.1 Plecturocebus donacophilus
TCATTCCTTTTTACCCTTTTTCCTGTCATCTTGCCTTCTCATTTTATTTCATTGAGTTGATCTTCGACCTCTGATATCCTTTCTTCTGCTTGGTCAATTCGGCTGTTGAAACTTGTGCATGCTTCGCGAAGTTCTCGTGTTGTGTTTTTCAGCTCCATCAATTCACTTATATTCTTCTCTAAGTTGTCCATTCTCGTTAGCATTTCGTTAAATCTTCTTTTAAGGTTCTTAGTTTCTTTGCGTTGGGTTAGAACATGTTCTTTTAGTTCACAGAAGTTTCTTATTATCCACCTTCTGAAGCCTGATTCTGTGAGTTCGTCACACTCATCCTCTGTCAGGCCTTGTTCTCTTGCTGATGGGGAGCTGCGATCCCCTGTAGGAGGAGAGGCATTCTGATTTCAGGTGTTCTCAGCCTTTTTGCACTGGTTTCTTCCCATTTTTGTGGATTTATCCACCTGTCGTCTTTGTAATTGCCGACTTTCTGATTGGGTCTCTGAGTGGGCGTCCAGCTTGTTGGTTATGAAGTTTTCTCTGTTTCTTAGTTTTCCTTCAGCGGACGCCCCTTCCCCACAGAGCTGAGCCTTCCCGGGTTTGGCTGTGCTTGCTGTGAAACTCTCAGTCCTCAGTGCTTCCAATTGCTGTTCTCCTTGTGGGGATGGGACCAGCGGAGCCCAACTAAAAGGGCACCCAGTCCCCTATACTCTGCACTGAGAAGCGCCGCACCAGGGTGCCGGCAAAACAGCTGCACCAGCCAAAAGAGTCACGCTGGCAACCTGTGTGGCTCCTTCACCGGGGATCTTCCAGTTTGTGGGCATCAAAAATTCATCTGCAATTGCGGCATCCACTCGCTCTCTGCGCTTTCACTGGGAGCTACAATCCTGACCTGCTGCTACGTGGCCATCTTGGATCTCTCTCCACCCAGTGATGAAGTTTTTTCTGTTTCTTAGTTTTCTTTCAGCGGACGCCCCTTCCCCACAGAGCTGAGCCTTCCCGGATTTGGCTGTGCTTGCTGTGAAACTCTCAGTCCTCAGCACTTCCAATTGCTGTTCTCCTTGTGGGGATGGGACCAGCGGAGCCCGACTAAAAGGGCACCCAGTCCCCTATACTCTGCACTGAGAAGCGCCGCACCAGGGTGCCGGCAAAACAGCTGCACCAGCCAAAAGAGTCACGCTGGCAACCTGTGTGGCTCCTTCGCCGGGGATCTTCCAGTTTGTGGGCATCAAAAATTCATCTGCAATTGCGGCATCCACTCGCTCTCTGCGCTTTCACTGGGAGCTACAATCCTGAGCTGCTGCTACGTGGCCATCTTGGATCTCTCTCCACCCAGTGATGAAGTTTTTTCTGTTTCTTAGTTTTCCTTTGGCGGACGCCCCTTCCCCACAGAGTCAGACCTTCCCGGTTTCACTGTGCTTGCTGTGAAACTCAGTCCTCAGCACTTCCAATTGCTGTTTTCCTTGTGGGGATGGGACCAGCCGAGCCCGTTCGTCTATATACTCCACACCGAGAAGCGCCACACTGGGGCACCAGCAAAACAGCCGTGCCGGCCAAAAGAGTCGCGCTGGTGACCTGTGTGCCTCCTCTGCTGGGAATCTCCCGGTCTGTGGGCAACAAAAATTCATCGGAAAGTGTGGCGTCCACTCGTTCTCTGCACTTTCACTGGGAGCTACATTCCTGAGCTGTTGCTAATCGGCCATCTTGGATCTCTCTCAATTAAAGGATTTTTATGAGAGAAATGAGAAATCTATACTGTTGCCAATAACCTACATCCTGAGAAATTCTTGGTTCTCCTGCCTTTTCACTGTCTTTCTTCTTGTTACTACTCATGTTTTCATATTCTTCTCTACATTGTATTTTAAATAAAGAAATTATGGTTAAATTTAAAATAAATTCTTATTCTTAATTTTTGGAAATAAAAACAATGGGAACAAAAGAAACTCCAGCAATCCAGGTTAGGAATAAAATTCCATTTATGTCTTTGGGTGCTACAAACTTAGGGCATATCCCAGTTCTCTCTTGATCTGTCCAACACTGGACAAATAAATCTCAACCCTTTTGGGCCTTGGTGATTATTTTGTTTTCTATAAGAAGATGTTGAATAAATGAGCTCTCCATTTCTTTGCAAATGCAAAATTTGTCTTCAACTGAACATATGCTAAAAAACATAACCACTTATATTGCTGTGGTACTTAGAATTTATAAAAATAGCATACAGTAATAAAATAGAATATACTTTAACTGGTGACCATTCTATTGAAAAAAGTCAGTTGAAAAATGTACCTCCTTGAAAGAAACATTTCTCTCCCTTACTATTAAATGATTATTTAAATACACTTTGTTAGGTGGTTGATGTTTCAAGACTTAATCAAGTATTAGCACTTTAATAATTATACCTTTCATCCATTAATGGGGATATACATTTTATAATACATTAAATTTCAACCCAACACCTATATTTTCTCATAGAACTAATAGAGAATGTTGCCATACAGAACTCCACACTTTAAGAAAATATTTGCAAACTATGCATCTGATAAAATGTCAATATCCAGAATCCATAAGGAACTTAAACAAATCAACAGGAAAAAATGAACCCCATTAAAAAGTGAGCAAGGAACATGAAAAGACACTTCTCAAAAGAATACATATAAGCGTCCAACAAACATGAAAAAATGCTGCACATCACTAATTGTCAGAGAAATGCAAATTAAAACCACAATGAGATACATTTCACACTAGTCAGAATGGCTATCATTAAAAAGTCAAACAATAACAGATGTTGGCAAGGACATGGATAAAAGGGAAAGCTTATAGACTGTTGGTGGGAATGGAAATTAGCCCAACCCTTATGGAAAATGGTATGAAGATTTCACAAAGAACAAATGTCAGACATTCTATTTAGTGTTAAATAGAATGTTAATTCTACTTTCAGAATTTATTTGTTCTAAAAGTAGGATTAACATTTAACCCAGAAATCCTACTACTGGGGATCTATTCAAAGGAAAATAAATGATTTGATCAAAAAGAACTGCATTTATGTCTATAGCAGCACTATTCAAGCAAAGTCATGGAATCAACCTACGTGTCCATCAACAGTGGACTAGATAAGGAAGTATGGTATATATACACCATGGAATACCACACAGCCACCAAAAAAAGAATCAAATCATGTCCTTTGGAGCAATATGGATGCAGCTAGAGGTCATTATCCTTAGTGAATTAATGCAGAAACAGAAAACCAAATATCACATGTTCTCACTTATAAATGGGAGCTAAACAATGAGTACTCATGGACATAAAGATGGGAAAAAACAGATACTGGAGATGCCAAAAGCAGGGGAGAGAGAAAGTGGGGGAAGGATTGACAAACTTCCTATCGGATACTAAGTTCACTATTTGAGTGATAGGTTCACTGGAAGCCCAAACCCTGGTATCAGCCAATATGCCCATGTAACAAACCTGCACATGTACCCCCTGAACCTAAAATGAAAAAATTCTTTTTAAAAAGGAACTTCACACTTTAACCACATTTTTGTCCCAATCCTTGCTCCCGTTTATTTTCTATTAGTGCAGAATCATGCCCTTGCGCTGTCTATTCTTATCTTTGGGGAAGAGAAATACCCAAAGTGACAGCTCTCTTGAGGAACAGCTGCCTGTCCTCCCAGACCCGGCAGCTGGTGGAGGAAACCCAGAAATTCTGCTATTTGGCATCACTATTGTCAAGTACCAAACCATCCTGCTTCCTCAGAGCCTCCTTGGCAGCACTGACTATGAAATGGGCAGCCTTTCTTTCACCTGAAGTGGGAAGAGTTGCTCATTCATTTGAAAAAGAATTTGACTAAAATAGGATTCCTGTTACTATAAAGGAAGATGTAAAAAATGTGCATAAAGAAACTTATTCTATTGTTTCACTTGAATATGGAAAGCTACTGCACTACAGAGTATATTCTGTTAAAACAGTAACAGATTTTTTTTTATTTTTACTAAAAATAAGTTTCTATATAATGGTGTTTCCACTTTTATCATTCCAAAAGAGCCTTCCGAAAAGTCTTCCCACATCTTTACCCATAAAATCTCCACTTTACCCTCAATCTCCACTTTCAACATTTTATGCCCCATTTCACATTCTAAGCCAGAATTGAGGTAACCATAAAATTGCTCCCTGACTCCTTTGGGCATCCAGGTAAGAGTAAGAGAAGAATCATGTTGGGAGACCTGGGTTCTTATCTCATTTCTTGAAGTAACCATCTGTGTGGCCATGGGCAAGTCACTTAACCCTTCTATGCCTCAGTTTCCACATCTGTAAAGTGAGAGAATTGAACTTGATCCTCTTAAACTTCCACCCTTCTATCTATACAAATTGCACTAAAATAAATAAGTTTTAATAGCTAATTGAGTGAAACAATCCCATTTTAATCAGTTCTGTCTATTATTTTGACATTAGAAAGAATTTATCTGATCAGATTTGAGGAGGAAATTAAAGATTGAAGAACTAAGACAAGAGAGTTAAGTGACTGCATTTATTTGGAAGAAAGTATGCCTATGTGGGGATCTAGAATTTACTGAGATGGGTAAGATGTTCTGGTTATTAGTTTTTCTCTATCACTGACAATAGTTTTGAATACTGGGATACTGCATGGGTACCATGGTGGTTTCTTCTAGGTCCTGTTCAGCAAAGGATAAGAACAGCGTAAAACCTGGCTTGGAGAAGAATGGTGAAAATCCACCTTTAGCCAAAGAACATTGGTTATACTTCTGGGCAAAAAAAAATTATGAAGACACTAAAAACCTCATTATTTATCATCATGAAGGCATGAGCGGTAGGAATTTACCAAATAACGATTTCATTTATATTCCAGTATAAATCATGATTTTAATGATTTTGAATATAATCTTCCTAACACTTCTAATAGAGTGACCATATAATTTATCAACCAAAAGGGAACACTTTGAAGACAGAAAAGGGATGCTATTTATAATTGCCAGGGGAATGTATCTAAACCAGGACTGTCCCAGAAAACAAGACGCATGGTCACTCAACAGTAACTTTCCTGTGTTCTCAGATTGGCTATTCCATACAAAGTTACTTTTCCACTCTGATCCAAGTCACAAACACTCATTTCACCCTACTGAAATGCAGTGATGCTCGCAGATCTAGAATGTTTTATACCCCTGGACCAGTGGCTCTCACACTGTAGTAGCCATCAGAATCACCTGAAGGACTTGTTAAAATGGATTGAGGAGCCCCACTCTCAGAGTTCCTGATTCAGTAAGTATGGACTGGGGCCTGAGTATCTGTATTTCTAAATTCTGAAGTGATCCTGATGCTGCTGGTCCAGGGACCACACTTTGAGAAGCACTGCACTGTACTTAGTGGTCATCTCAGATAGCTGTGCCTTTCTCCATTCTTGTGTCTGCATTTTCTAGTTTTTCAGCATCGGGTGCTAGCTGCCCACTGCCCCACCCTGCCACTCCATTTATCAGTATATTTGTCTCTAACAGTCTGACTGTATTAATTTCTTTGATTCCTTGTAAAGGGTTTCTTCTAGTTTCCCATTGACTGGAAAAAATAAATATCCAAGTTTATTAGAATTCCCTTTAAAATAAATTCTTAAGTAAGCTTATTCATTTACTCATTCATTTGTTTATTCAACCAACATGTATTTGAGTTTCCCTCTGAGCTGTCATGTAAAGGAAAAGCTTAAGTTGTATCTGTTTTGACTATTTATGTGCCTTGCTTGTTTCTATCTCACACCTGGGCTGTAAAAAGGTATTTTTCCACATAAATATGAAATAAATGTAATAGTCACTTGGACAACATGTAGTCTAAAATATATCTGTAAAATTAAAGAAAGGGTTACAATGACATTGCCCTAGAAACATTGCTATGTAAGAGGTATTTATTAAGAAAATGAAGGTGTGACATTACTTCATAGTATCCCGCTCATGTTTGTTATCAACCCTAGTATTAGGAAAATGATTTGTTATCCACATGATACTCTCATCAGTCAAGTCATCACCATCCTCTTAGTCTATCCCCTTTATATAGCACAGCGTCAGTTCATATTTGACTGAGTTGTAGAGATTCTACTAGAAATATAATGGAACAAACTCAATGGTAAAGTAGGCCTTTCTCACAGACAAGACATGCACTTTCAGCTAATACACCTACATTCAGATCATCTGAAAAGTTTATGACCATTAAGCTATGACTCTATTTCTTCAGGTTTTCCTGACACTCCAATAAAAACTCCTTTGACAACGGAAAGTTGTTCTAATAAAAACTGACACTGGAGTGGTGTATAAAAGACCAAGAATGCTTATATGCTGGAAGGGGAAAGACAGTCTCCACTCTTGGGTACACTCTGCCTGGGATATCAACACAGGGCGTCGGAGATTAGTGCAGCTGGACCAGTGATAGTGCTGTCCACGCAGTGCAGAGCAGTGAGCAACCAGAAAGGAGCTGCGCTTTGGAGCCAGGCACATCTGGGCCCCAAATCTTCACTGTCACTCAATAATATCAAAAAGCCGCAAGACTCTCACTGTATTAGTTCATTCTCATGCTGCTATAAGGACACACCTGAGACTGATTATTTATTTTTATTTTTATTTGTTTATTTTTGAGACAGTCTTGCTCTGTCACTCAAGCTGGAATGCACCGTGGTGAGCTCAGCTCACTGCAACCTCCGCCTCCCGAGTTCAAGCGATTCTCATACCTCAGCCTCCCAAGTACCTGGGACTACAGGCGCGCACCACCACACCCGACTAATTTTTTGTATTTTTAGTAGAAACAGCGTTTCACCATGTTGCCCAGGCTGGTCTCGAACTCCCGAGCTCAGGTAACCTGCCTGCCTCAGCCTCCCAAAGTGCTAGGATTATAGGTGTGAGCCACCATGCCTAGCCAGAGACTAGGTAATTTATAAAGGAAAGAGGTTTAATTCATTCATGGTTCCACAGGGCTGGGGAGGCATAAAGAAACTTACAATCATGGCCAAAGGGGAAACAAACACTTCCTTCTTCACATGGCAGCAGCAAGAAGTTTGGAACAAAAGGGGGAAGAGTCCCTTATAAAACCATCAGATCTCCTGAGAATTACTAACCAGAACAATTCAGAACCTGCCCCGGTGATTCAATTATCTCCACCTGGTCCATCCCATGGTAGAGATTCAATTATCTCCATCATGATCCTTCCAATTTAACCACGGGGAACCCTGCCCCATGATCCAATTATCTCCACCTGCTCCCTCCCGGACACGTGGGGATTATGGCAACTACCATTCAATATGAGATTTGGGTGGGAACACAGCCAAACCCTATCACTCGCTTTCTGGGATTATCCTTTCTTTCATGATCTAAATAATATGACGCACGTACTGAGAGAAGTTCAGCACCTCCTCAGTATTTCAGATTCCAGGAGGAGGACGTACATTTTCCCATTTCTCCTCCCTCTCAAGTCTTGCTCCCAGATGGATTCTCAGTCCCCACTCACATCTTCTCTGAAGTAACTGCTATTCTCTCTCTTCTTCCCTTTATCCCAAACATGGGCCACAACCAAAGTGCTATCAATACAAGACTCTCAAATGTAACAAGGTTTGAGGAAGTTTTGACTAGAAGAAGGGTAATCCCACACAGTGTAGAAACCAGCTTTGAATTGAATACAGCTTCCTCTGTCCCTAGAAATACACAGACCATTTGCAATCAAAGGAGGGGGTCTTTTTCTTCCTCAGTCTCTGACTTGCCACCAGGTGGCCAGCCTACTCCGCCTGCAAAAGACTCTCCATTCTATTCCTTTCTCAGACTTCCAGAAATTCTGTCCTCTGCTCAAGCCACCAGCAGGCAACCCAAACGTTTCTGTTACTTTATTATGCAGAGCAATTTAATTTCTCAGACTCCATCCTTGACTGGTTGTTGGTTCCTTTACACAACCAAAAATAGGCTCTCTTTTCATGAAATTGATTTATATTGCTGTCTTGGAATGTTAATGCAGTGACTGTGGTCATCCTTTTGAGTAATATTTAATCTTGTGGATGACAGTTACCATGTGTGTGCAAGCCAGTGGATTTATGTGAGCTTTGGTTTCCTCACCTACCTCACATGGTTGTTTTGAAGATTAAATGTAAAAGCCAGCATGATGCTTGCTACATGGTAGCTGCTGATATTAATCATAAGAAATTTTTCTACTGGAATGGGAATTAACAAGGCCACTGAGCAGGATTAGCCAACAGCCACAGCCAATAGCTGACATGCCAAGCTGAAGCTGAGGGCACCACATTCTGGCACATTCATTGCATTTCCTGATCTCCTTAGATGCCACATTTTCTGGCAAATACATAGTTAGAAATATTAGGCAAATCCTCACATTCCAGAGCTGAAAATATCCTCCCCCGGCCCCAACAGTAAGGGATGGTGTTCTATCTCACTTATGTTGTTTGCTTCTTCTCTCAGGGAGGAGAACAGAGCTGGACAGAAGCCCAGCTATGTGCCACACGCTTCTGCAATCCATTGCCTGCCACCATGTATTTGGTCTGAGAATAAACTGCAGTCACAGTTTTATAAGGATTTTTATTTCCCAGTGAAACAAAGGTTGGTTACAGATAATCTGAAAATTATTTCAGATGATGAATGAGTTAATGTTAGTGAAAAATCTCCTAAGAACCAATTTAAAGCAAAAACTAGGAGGTCAACTTGAATCAAGTCCCATCAGCCTACTCCTTGTTCCCAAGTATCCTCTCATCAAAGCCACCCAAGGCTCTCTAGACAAGGTTTCTTGTTCCTCCTCTCCCATCCCTATTCTCTTCCCTCACCCCTCCTCTCATCTTTTTCTCTCTTCTTCTTTCTCCTTCTCCATTGCTCTTTTTCTTTTTTTCTCTCCTGTGTCCTTTTTAGATGTTCCAAGATCACTCCTAGTGTTACAGACCTTCCCCTGACTATGACCCAAGTACTCACCTAAAATTGGGGTGGCCTGTGTGTTTTTGAGATACATTACTCTGCACCCACCAACTGCTAGACCCTCTGCTATGTACTTTACATGCAAAATCTCAATTATTCTGCCAACAACACAATGAAATGGTGTTATACCCATTTTAAAGACAGAGAAAGGAAGGCACTTGAATGTGGCTGCAATCAGTAAATGAATAGACAGGATTCAATTTCAGGTCTGTCCTATATCAAGTCTCGTGTTTGTTTTTCAGCACAAAATTCTCTCTGTGTGAGGTTCTCAGCTCGAGGAAGATTTCCACTGAGACTCAAAGAATTCTGGAGTTGGAAAGAGCCCTAGAGGTCCTCCTATTAACCAGGTTTTTAGTGTGGAACTGCTCACAGTCTGGAATATTTCAAATTGCATACATCTCTACCAACGTGAAGACAGTGTGGCATTCCTATTGAAGCAGTAACGGTTCACTGTTTTGACTGATTTGATCACATGCACAACAGCTAACTGGTAACACATGGGCAATTAATATCTATGTTCCTTCAGAAGCTTCATGATGCTGATTGTGGAACCCAATCCCACCGTGAACAGAGGCAGTTCAGATATTCATCCTTTGCCACCAATCTATTAATCTATTAATCAGTGGTAACGAATGAAAAACCCTTTGTAATCTGTGCAAACCCAAAGAGAATTGCATCCTTGGCATATTTACACGTTTTAGGAACCGGTTACCAACTAGAAAAACCATTTGGCATATCAACTCTAATACAGCAGTTAGTCTCTATAAAAATGGATTTTCTCTCCAGACAATTTTTCCAGATGAAAAGGAAAAATATAATTAAAAGAGAAAAGATGCATTCGTCCTACCATTAGGAATAGTGTTCTGCATAAAATTTGAAGTAATTTCAGCTTCAGCCATTTATTAGGAAATATGATATTATTCCTGGAGCCGATACAGACAATCGGTTGGAACAGAGATGCCAGGGAAAACATTGTACAGTTTATGGTTTGGCCCTCTTTCACGTGTCTTCTGGTGGTTATTGCTTTTTGAACACCAGTTCTGACTACAGGACCTTTCAGATGCATTCATTCAAAACAATGATCTGAAGCCCTGGTGCTAGGCAAGGTGGAATATACACTGTGTAATAGAAATAGCAATGACTTTTGAAGCTGGAAGATTCAGATTACAATCTTTCCTGTTTTTTTCTAGATGGAGAATGAATCGTTTAACCTCGTGTCGCTCTTGGTCCCCATTCATAAAATGGTAATTATAAAAGAATCTGTCATGAGGTTGTGCTGAAGATTAAAAAGTGATGGTGACTGTGGAAGTAAACGTAAGGGGCAGTGTTGAAAACAGTGATGATAACCAGGAGGGGCTGATGAAGAAAGCAGCATCACAGGCCCTGTGTCTCAGAAATGACACATTCCACCAAGGGGCACCAATCCCATCCATCCTGTACTTACTCTAGGTTGCGAAGTTTTGCTCCTCAGATAAACAAAAGGTAGCTTTCTAAAGTAAGATAAAGTTTACTATCTGAATAATAAAGAATCAAAACACAAGAGCTAACATATTCAATGTTCCTATTTTACCTCATACTATATGAATAACTAGTAAAGAATTAAGATACAAAAGCTGAAATATTCATTTATGTACCTATTTTAATTACTCCTACTAAAATATATATATTTTCCTTTCTTGCAGTTAATTATAATCATTAGAAATTTTCTCTTTACTATTCAGTATAATTTTTAAATATGCCAGAAACATTAAAAGTTTTATAAAAGCTGTTCAAAAATAAAAACTGATCTTACATGTTATTTGATGCTACCCAATCCACTGTTGGTTTGAAAATTCCACTGTTAAAGAAGTTAATGTGTGGTATAATCTTTCCCCACCAAAGGAAATAAAGGCAATACAATTATGCAGTCTCTTTTACACTGCAGTCTTTTCTAGAATTTGGTTCTAAAGAAATATTTGTGAATGTTGCAAAGAGTTCCCTATAAATCTGTTCAGTGCATGTTGTCAGTAATATGGGAAACTTGAAAATAACCCAAGGCTCGCAGGCAAGTGGTCAGTTAACTACGGCATTTCTGGGATTTAGAGGGATCATTCTTTTTCTTCATACCCTTCCATATTATCTACAATAAGCAACTATGGATTTTTATCAATTAAATAAATGAATTTAATTTTACTAAAATAAATTAGTGGTCATTCTGATGACAGTAGTACATTTATCAAATGCATTTTATTTCATTCCCTTCTGAGACTGCGCTAAAATGACAGAAAAGGGAGTGATTTTGGTATAAACCTACAAAAAAAAAAAAAAAAAAAAAAAAAAAAAAAAAAAAAGGAAAAAAGAGAAGTGACAAGAGCCACAAGCTTTTGGAAGCTGGAAAGCATCTGAGTCGTTGGTGATAGACCTAATAGGATCAAGCCACATCCTAAAGCAACAGCGTGGAAAGCCAAACTGCAAACACCTTTACATCACAGACTCCCAGACTCTCAGAAATTAAATGCACCAGGCACCTCTGGAATAGACAAAGGGAGGCCCTAATACTAGAAAGACTGCCTGAGGGTCTGTTTAGGAAGTTGGAGCCCCTGAGCCTCTCTTTCCCCATTCTGCACAGCACAGCTTCCCTTCTCCTCGACACTAGCAGAAGGCTGGAAGTGGAATGTCTGGAGAGGGTAAAACTAGGTCTCTTGATTGGGAGATAGAGGTACAGGTAAAACGAGGGCTAACCTGAACAAACAGGGAATGAATGAAGTGACATGAGGAGCTCCCCAGCCTGCTTCTTCCACTTGGCTCACACAACAATGGCAACCAGAAGCATAGAGAATTCTCTGTGGACTCTGAGCAGACAAAAAGAAAGAACTGCTGATGCCGGGATTTTTCCCATTGAAACAGCCCAGCAACAGAAGCTTAGGGTGTGACATTGCCAGAGGTTCCAGTTAGATTTTTGTGTTCCAGTGCTAAATATGAGCAGACAGCCAAGGACACGGACAACTGAGGGAAGCCTCTGACATGAAAGGTAGGAACCAGAGTGAACAAAGAGGAAGAAGCAGCTTGGAGGAAACCAAGGCGTAAAGGTATAGAAAGTTTTTTTGGCTGGGTGCAGAGGCTCACGCCTGTCAGCCCTTTGGGAGGCCGAGGCAGGTGGATCACTTGAGGTCAGGAGTTTGAGATCAGCCTGGCCAATGGGACAAAACCCCATCTCTACCGAAAATACAAAAATCAGCTGGTTGTGATGGTGTGTGCCTGTAATTCTAGCTACAGGAGGCTGAGGCCGGAGAACTGCTTGAACCCGGGAGGCGGAGGTTGCAGTGAGCCAAGATCGCACTGCTGTACTCCAGCCTGGGCAACAGAGCGAGACTCCACCCCAAAACAAAAAACACCCAAAAAACCAAAATAATAAAATAAATTTTAAAAAAGAAAAGTTTTTAAAAAAAACTATTGTTAAATATCATTACTAAACTATTATTAAGATTCTCTGAGAGACAGAAGAGAATGTTGCATCCATTAAACAAGAAAGTGATATTTAAAACACACACTAAGAGACTATTCCGAGAACAAAAAGAGTCCTTAGAAATGGAAGGTACAGTAGAGAACGCAGAAGATAAAGTTGAGGAAACTTCTCAGAAAGTAGAAATGGATATAGCTATAGAAAATAGAAGAAAAAAAACTAAGAACCTTAGAAAAAAAAAAAACAGCCCTGAAAATGCAACATCTGAACAGTAAATTTCCAGAGAAAAATAAATTATCAAAGAAATAATTCAAAAAAATTCTTCTACAGGACTGAAGGGCATGAATTACTAGGCTGACGAGGTGACTAAAGCCAGCCCAACAAGCCCAGCTTATGACATATTAAGTGCCATTTCAGACAATGGACACTAGAGAAAATCCTATAAGCTTCTAGGGCAGGAGGCAGCAAACTGTGGCTAGTAAATTATGGCCACACGCCCACCACCTGTTTTTGTAAATGACATTGTATCAGGACACAGCCATGCTCATTTGTTTGTGCCTCGCCAATGGCTTTTGTTCACACTGCAACAGTGGAGTTGTGAAACACGCATCCCACCCTTTACAGAAGATTGTGCACTCTTGTTCTAGGAGGAAAAAGTAGACCACACACAAAGAACAAAGTAAAACTTTCAGGTCTGCAATATCTAAAGAAGTTTCCTCTCATACACCCTTTCTTAGAAAGTTATTAAGGTTGTTTTCCACCAAAATAAGGGAGTGAATCAAGAGAAAGGAAGATTTAAAGGAAAGGAAAAAGATAATTCAACTCAAGAGGGAGACAAACCGGTACAGGATGTTAGCCCTGAACCAGGCTAAGAGAGCAAGCTGCTCAGACTGGCGAGGAGAAAATGTCTAATGAATCTGGCCATCAAGAGGATATTTCCGGGCGGGCGCAGAGGCCCGTAATGACCTGTAAGAAACGCATTTTGGGAGACTGAGGCAGTTGGATGCTTGAGCCCAGGAGTTCAATACCAGTCTAGGCAATGTAGGGAGATCCATCTCTACAAAAAATTACAAAAATAGCCGGGCACGTTGGCCGGGCATGGTGCTGCACACCTGCAGTGTCAGCTTCTCAGGAGGCTGAGGTGGGGGTCACTTGGGCCCAGGGTTGCAGGCAGCCATGATTGTGCCACTGCACTCTAGCCTGGGTGACAGAGCAAGATCCTGTTCCAGAAACTTAAAAAAGAAGACATTTTTAAAATGAGGGGAGTGTTTGGGTTTGAATCAGTGTAAAGGACATAGAAAACAAGCAAGTAAACGACACAAAAAATGCAATTAATTCTAGATAAGACAAAAAGTTATTTGAGAAAAGACAAGTATACGAAATATACAATGTGATTTACTTAGCCATAGTAATATAAACACTGAATATTGATTGAACGGAAAGTATGATAAACTCTTTGGAAAATAGAAAAACAGAAAAAAATAATTGTGGGTTGAGTGTGTGTAATGTGGGATTTAGAAGAGGGGATTGCTAAAAGAGGAATAAATCTTCGTCTTCCGTAGTGGGAAATCGGTGGATAGCACATAGACCTGCAATATCATAAATTAGCAAAATTAGCATGATTAGTTAGAAACATAGAGGTAAATACCATAATAATCAATACAAGTGTTAAAATTGGTTACCACTAGTGAATAGAAATGTTGGGAAGAGGAAAGAAGGTGCCTATTTTTTCTAACAAATCATGCAGGACTCTTTAACCACTTATGCTATAGCCAAACGTGACTTAGATTTCTAAAGTAATGTTTTAAAATTTTAATTAAAAATTAAAATAATGCATATGGATATTCAATGAATATTAGAGCAGTAAGCTACCTTAAATATCATCTTGCCTGACTTTGTTATTTCATTCATATGGAAACTCCGACCAAGAGAGGTTTAGTGGAGAGACAGGTCTAGACAGAACCTACGTGTCCGAGTCTATTTGCAATACATCCCCATGCAGTCCTCAAGTTCATTTAATGAGTTTTTTAAAGTTCACGACATAGATGCTAACAGATTAGTGTAACTTAGTAGAGTAGGCATTTATTGTTTTTACCTGTCCGGAGTCCCTTCCTTCCTTCTGCTGATAACTCAAGCCCATTTCACAGTGTTGAGGTGGCACTGAGCCCCCCTTCTCCCTACTACCTAAATGCATGAGGGTACCAAACTAGACTTCCCCAAGTCCAGCCACAGGGACGAGCACGTGACTAGGCAGGATAAACTATTCTTCTCTGCCATTTATTAAACAGAATCCTTGAGAGAAGATCTCTTCTCACTTTCTTTTTAGAATATGAATTTACTGCTCTTGTTCTAATTCATTTAGTCCTCATAACAACCCAATAAGGTTGGCATTATTTTACAGATCAGTTAACTGCAACATGAATAAGTTAAGTAACTTACCCCAGAATATGTGACTAGTGTATGAGAGATTCAAACTCAGGCAGTCTGATTCCAGGTTCTGTGTTTTTAACCACTTTGCCCCATAGAGGTTGTTTGTATTTTACTTCTCACACATTCGTATCCCTTCTGCTGGTAGTAGCACCATCAAGACTCATGTGGGACACCCATACCCTCTACCCACTCTCAGTTCAAATGGTTTAGGTAGGGTTCTATCCCAGAACTGGAGGTCAACTGGTGACCCAGGCCTAGCCAATCCAAATACAGTCTCACCCCTTGGTCAGTGATTGGTTCAGGGACCAACTCACGTCCCAAGCTGGTTCAATCACAGCAACTCTCAAACTTTTCAGGGGCTATTGGCAAAGCTTCTTGCTCTCTATTTGTCCAGATGTGAACCTATGGTAATGTGAGATTCAGGTCTTGTAGCCATCTTGCCAGCACATGGGTTCTGGTGTGAAAGCCACAGTACAGAGGAAAACAAAGCAGAACTGACTCAACAAATGGAGAGGGATAAAGCCGTAATGATATGGAGAGAGATGAGGTCCTGATGACATTGACACTAGACTCTAAGCTCGGTGAGGGCACAGAATGCTACCTGTTTGGTTGGCAAAAATTTGTATCGCCAGTGCCTATAACAATGTCAAAGACATAGGAGGCACTTGATAACTATCATTGAACTTATCATTTGATCCTCAGATATACATTATCCCTAGGCTTTCCAATTACATAGACCAGTAAATTTTCTTTTATGGCTAAGACACTTGGAGTCAGGTTTCTGTCACTGGCAACTAAGGTCCTAACTGCGTTATCATGCTTCTAAATAAATCCACCCTTCTTAAAAACCCCCTTAAAATAGCTACTCCTTCCCTAGCAAAGCCTAGGCTCATCAATTTGCACAATATTCCACCTCCCCTTTTAATGGGTACTGTAAATGAACGTGCAGTTGTCTGTGACTTGAATTAGAAATTACAGCTCTTTCCTTGCCCTGTTGCTATTACAACTAATCCAAACACTTGGTCAATTTATTTATTTTTTGAAAATGTTTTTTCCCATTTTTAAAATGTTTTGTTTTGGATTCAGGGGATACATGTTTGTTACATGGGTATATTGCATACTTGTGGGGATTGGGCTTCTAGGGCCCCCATTACCCAAATAATAAACATTGTACCCATTAGGTAACTTTTCAACCCTCACCTCCCTCACTTCCACCCTACTCCCTTTTGGAGTCCCCAGTACCTTTTATTTCCCTTTATGTCCATGTGTGCCCATTGTTTAGCTCCCACTTACAAGTGAGGACATGCAGTATTTGGTTTTCTGTTTTTGGGTTATTTCACTTAGGATAATGACCTCCAGCTCCATCTACATTACTGCAAAGGGCATCATCTCATTCTTTCTTATGGCTTCATTGTATTCCATGGTGTATATATACCATATTTTCTTTATCCAGTCAACAATTGATGGACACTTAAGTTGCTTCTATGACTGCTGGTGTGAATAGTGCTGCCATGAACATATTAGTACAGGTGTCTTTTTAATATAATAATTTGTTTTCTTTTGGGCAGATACCCAGCAGAGCGATTGCTGGGTGGAACAGTAGTTTTATGTTTAGCTCTTTGAGAAATCTCCATGCTGTTTTCCATAGAGATTGAACTAACTTATTGATCTTGGACAAAGTTGACGAAAATAAACGATGAGGAAGGATATCCTATTCAATAAATTGTGCTGGAAAATTGGCTAGCCATATGCAAAGGAATGAAACTGGAGCCCTATCTTTCACCATACTCAAAAATTAACTCAATATGCATTAAATACATAAATGTAAAACCCGAAACTATAAAAATCCTAGAACAGGGGTATCCAATCTTTTGGCTTCCCTAGGCCACACTGGAAGAAGAAGAATTGTCTTGGGCCACACATAAAATACACTAATGATAGCTGATGAGTTTTTAAAAATTACAAAAAAAGTCTCATAATGTTTTAAGAAAGTTTATGAATTTGTATGGGACTGCATTCAAAGCCATCCTGGGCCTCATGCAGCCCATGGGCCATGGGTTAAACAAGCTTGTCCTAAAAGAAAACGTAGGGTGAACTCTTCTGAACATTGGGTTAGGCAAAGAATTTATGATGAAGACCCCAAAAGCAAATGCAACAAAAACAAATATTGACAAATGCAACTTAATTAAATTAAAGAGCTTCTGCATTTTCTCTCTTTATACCCTCATCCCTTACAGTTGTTGAATCAGTTTTCTCTGCAGACTGGTTTTTGTTTTGTTTTGTTTTGTTTTGTTTTGTTTTGTTTTGTTTTGTTTTGAGATGAAGTCTTGCTCTGTCACCCAAGCTGGAGTGCAGTGGTGTGATCTTGGCTCACTGCAACCTCCGCCTTCTCGGTTCAAGTCATTCTCCTGCCTCAGCCTCCCTAGTAGCTGGGACTACAGGTGCCTGCCACCATACCCAGCTAATTTTTGTATTTTTAGTAGAGACTGGGTTTTACTATGTTGGCCAGGCTGGTCTCAAACTCCTGACCTCATGATCTACCCACCTTGGCCTCCCAAAGTGCTGGGATTACTGGTGTGAGCCACCAAACCTGGCCTCTCTGCAGATAGTTAAAAAAAAAAATCCCATTAGAAAAGATAAGCAGACAGAAGTTTATTTTATTCTGATGCCACTGCCAGCCATCAGGGAGAAAGTACAGGGCAAGACTGTACCCCTTTCATAGAGAAAAATGGCTGAAGTTACTGGGGTGGGCAGATGACAGATGACTCATGTATGCTAATTGGCCTTCCCCAAAGGAAAAGTAAACTTTCTCATATCTTTCTGCAAGGAAGTAATTTTACAACTTGGAGAAAGGAGCCCACCAAAGTTAGACTCCTACCCTCTTATAGACACTAAGAAGTACTGTCTTCCTTGATTGATGATTACATTTCAAGGGGTTGGTTTGCTCCTTGGTCCTTAAGAAGACATTCCCAGGTTATAAAACTGGCAAGAGACTCTTTAAAAAATTCACATCATCTCAAAGGGGCTGAGGAAAAATTTGCAATGATAAGTTTTCTAAAGTAAATGCTCAAAGAGAAGGGATATCTGGGGCCCAGAGTCAGAAAGAAGCCTGTCTAAAGTCTACTTAAGCTGAGGGAAAGTAAGGGCCATTTTGGTCAAGATTATAGAAAACTGGCAGCAAACTAACCCTTTATGATTCATAAGACATCTGTCAATATGTTCCAGTTTTACTGGATTTCCTCTTAAGAGGAAAACTTTCTGAAAAGAGTTAACATCATGTCCAGCAAAATAACTATGTTCCTCTGTCTAACACTCATTAGTCCTCTTAGGACACAGTGAAATCTGTGCTGGGTGGAGTATATAATCTCTCATCCTATACAATCTTCCACAGAAACTATCCATGAGATCAAAAATAGCCTTCTGTAACCTGTACAACCATTTGCAGTGATTATCAACTGCTATGGTCTGAATGTTTGTGTCTCCCCAAACTTTGTATGTTGAGACCTAATCACCCATGAGATGGTTTTCAGGGTGAACCCTTTGGGAGATGATTAGGTAATGGAGGTGGAGCTCTTGTGAGTGGAATTAGTGCCTTTATAAAAGCAGGTCATGTGAATGGGGTTAGTGCCTTTACAAGAAAGGCACTCACCTCTTCCACCATGTAAGGACACAGCAAGAAAGTACCATCTATGAACCAGGAAGCAGACCCTCTCCAGGCAATGAACCTGCTGGTGCCTGGATCTTGGAATTTCCCTGCCTCCAGAACCAGAAGAAATACATTTCTGTTGTTTATAAGCTACCTAGTTCATGGTATTTTGTTGTAGCAGCCTGAGCCATCTAAGATACCAATAAAGAGGAGAAGATTGTGTGATGGCAATCAAAGCCCTTTAACTGCATCAATTTAGCAACTCTCTGAAGGGGAGACTAATGAATGTAAAAGCCATATCGAGGAGGAAATGGAGTTAAGAAGTTGAAGGAGTCGGGCTCAGCTGGTGGCTGATCCCACCTGTAATCTCAGTACTTTGGGAGGCCAAGGCAGGCATATCACTTGAGCCCAAGAGTTCAAGACCAGCCTGGGCAACATGGCAAAATCCTGTCTCTACCAAAAAGAAAACAAAAAACAAACGTTAGCTTCACAGTGGTGGTTCATGGCTGGAATGGAGGCTGAGGTAAGAGAATTGCTGAGCCCAGGAAGTCGAGGCTACAGTGAGCCACAATCATGCCACTGCACTCCAGCCTGAACAACTGAGCGATACTCAGTCTCAAAGAAAAAACAAAGAAAAGCTGAAGAAGAATCTTTCAAAAATTATGGGGAATATACACAGCAGATGGGCACAGCACAGCGTGTGGGCCAGCACAGAAGAGAGGTGGTGTTCCTCTCTGGATTCACCCAGAATTTCTACAGTAGCATTTTCCCAGGAAGCACAAATGCCTCAAGACATTCTGCAGCTGTTCTTTGGTCAAGTCATTTTGATAAACTCTGAAGACTGTGAGTGAGCTCCCCACTCCCCTAACTTGGGGTACAGAATACATATGAGTGTACCAAGGGCTCAGGGAGACCATGTGGCAGAGGCCAACTTAATGTGTTTTCCTCAGTGTTTTCAAATGGACTGGACTACAGAACCCTTTTTTCATAAAACATTTGCATTTTTATTAATCTCCCCAAACTGCTGTTTGAGGCACTGTTCCGTTCCCAGTTTCTTCTAACAATTTTGACAGTCGGTAAGGGCCTGGCTCCTGCACTCACTGCCTGCTGCTCCTCGAGCTTCTGCCTCCTCCTGAGTCCTGCATGAATGGCTCCCTCTTCGGCCCCCTTCATGCCAATGACCTCCCCCTTCAATTCACATTAATTATCCAATCTCATGGTCACATCTTACCCAGATTATCCCCCAAAACTACTCCTCCCTGAAATTGTAACTGTAGAAACTCTGCCTCCATCAAAGCAGTTGATTAGAACACTATTCTGGGATGATGATGATCCCATCTTAAATTCTTGCAACCTTGAGTTCTAGAAAATTAAAAGAAACCAAAATATTGTCAAAATGGAATATTGCTAAAAATACTTTTATCTAGTAATAAACTATTCTGTTTGTTTAATACTAATAAATTTTGGCCTTTTTTGATTGTCAAATCAGTAGTGCCATTATTTTTAGACCCATTGATCCCTTCCATTAGATTTCCTATGAAACATTTGTCTGATGGTATCAATGTTACAGATCGTATTGCTGACATGACTGCAGCAGCCTACCCAAAGGTATGTGTTAGCTTACGTTTTAGAAAAAAATGTTCTTTCTCTCTGAAAGTATTTGAAATTGCTTGGCTCTGTGTCTCCACCCAAATCTCATGTCAGATTGTAATCCCCAGGTGTCAAGGAAGGGACCTGGTGGAAGGTGATTGGTTCATGGTGACAGTTTCCCTATGCTGTTCTCGTGAGAGTGAGTGAGTTCTCATGAGAGCTGATGGTTTTAAAAGTGTTTGACAGTTTCCCCTTTGCTCTTTCTCCTGCCACCTTGTGAAAAGGGTACTTGCTTCTCCTTCATCTTCCACCATGATTGTAAGTTTTCTGAGGCCTCCCCAGCCATGCTGAACTGTGAGTCAATTAAACCTCTTTCCTTTACAAATCACTCAGTCTCAGGCCGTGTCTTTATAGCAGTGTGAAAATGGACTAATACGGTTTTGGTTTTAGTTGTGTTGGATTTTCTTCAAAGAATGTTAAGATACCCTGATTTCTTTTGAAGGAAGAAGAAAGAAAAGAAGGGAAGAAAGAATAAAGGGAGGGAGGGAAAAAAGGAAGGAATGAAAGGAGGGAGGAAAGTGGGTAGGTACAAAATGAAGGGAAAGAGTCATTACCACTCTTTTATACCTCCACATCTCCCTTGTCTTTATCCAAAATAACCTTATTGGACTTCACCAAGATCTACTGACCCTCCTAGGCTATCAGAACCTCCTGAGTTCTCTTCTCTTCTTACCAGGACCTAGGAACAATCAACTCAATGACCTCTATCACCTTCCATAATTCACTTACCTCTTTGTCCTATACCTTAATCCTGCTCTACTAATCCCTAAACTTGGATCAATTCAATAATTTACTTTCTCTACTGTTAGAAACATATTTTTGGTGCTGCAAAAGAAATGGTACTTGAACATAAATTTTCTTTGCAAGGCAAATTTACTTCAATAGAAGAGTGCATCTTGTGAATGGAGCAATGGCGAGAGCACTACGAACAAAGGAAAGCAGAGGTTTTGATTTTTAATGTAATGGGTTTTTACTACTGTGTCTTGTCTTTATTGGCAGGAACTAGATTGCACAATTTCAACTGGTCTTGGTTGGCTAATTTGAAGGGTGAAGGGAACCCTACACTGGTGGGAAGGACAGTTTCAGGGGGAGGGCCTGTTGTGGCAGAAGGGGTAATTTGCAGAGTAAGTGGAATGTGGGCTTCATAGATAAGGACTGGCATGGAATTTGCTTCCTCAGACTAGGGCAGGGAGACACAGAGAATAAGGAAGTCTGGCCTTAAAGGCAGGGAACAAAGAACAAGGAAACTTAAACAAGGTAAACAATTGAAGAACTTCTTACTCTATTTAATAATTCTTTTTAAAATTTTATAGCACTTCTTCCAACTTTTTTAACATAATTTGGCTCTGGTGTTCTATTTGGTCTTTTAAAAGAAAAAGCTTATTTAAATAAGGAGGAGGAAGATTGAGGGAGGTTTTGGTGAGAGTTGTTTTAATAAGCTTTTGTATTAATTTTTGGGCACAGAGTATGACACGGCATCTTACAAAAATAAGCAACTTTATTGTTAGAAAGAAGTTTTTGGTGGTGCAAAAGAAATAGCACTTGAACATAAGTTTTCTTAGTAAGGCAAATTTACTTCTGTAGAAGAGTGCATCTCATGGATGGAGCATTGGCAAGAGCACCACAAAGGAAAACAGAGATTTTTATTCTTAATGTAATGGGTTTCTACTATGTGTCCTGTCTCCATTGGCTGGAACTAGACTGCACAATTTAAACTGGTCTTGTTTGGCCAATTTGAAAGGTGCAGGGAGGGGGATACACTTGCGGGAAGGATAGTTTTGGCGGGAGGACCTGTTGTAGCAGGAGGGGTGATTTGCAGAGTGGAATGTGGGCTGTATAGATAAGGACTGGCAGAAAAGTTGCTTCCTGAGACTAGGGCAGGGAGACACAGAGAGCAAGGAAATCTGGCCTTGAAAGCAGGGAACAAAGAACATGGAAACTTAAATGAGCTAAACTTTTGAAGAAGAACTTCTTACTTTATTTAACATCTACTCTTACTGCTGGGAAGTTGAGACACTCAATTTCCATTGGAGATACTCTCAGAACTTTATATATTGATAGCATTACAAGTTAAAGTTTGCATAAACAGAATAATGTTCCCCAAAATGTACTCATACCCTAATACCCAGAATCTGTGAATATGTGAATTATACAGAAGAGGGGACTCTGTAGATAAGATTAGATTAACACTCTTAAATTAGGAGATTATCCTCATATCCAAGTGGGTCCAATGTAATCGAAAGGTTCAAGATCAGAAAAAAAGTCACAACAGAAGCAGAGATTGGAGTGATGTTTGAGGATGAAGGAAGGGCCATGAGCCACGTAATGCAGGCATCCTCTGGAAGCTGGAAAAGGCAAGGAACAAATTCTCTCCCTGGATCTTCAGAAAGAACACAGCACTGCTGAAACTTTGGTTTAGTCCTGTAATAAGATAATACATTTGTGTTGTTGTAAGCACTAAGACTGTGGTAATTCATTACAGCAGCAATAGGAAACTGGATGGTTTCCAGGCTCAGAGGAGTCTTCAGATTGCAGTAGATCTACTCCAAAGATGGCTGCTATCACTCCTTCCCTCCCTGTATGTGCATGTGGCTCTCCCCTTCAACAGGTGGAATCTATTTTTCTTCCTCTTGGCTCTGGGCGGGCCTCATCACTTGCTTTGACCAATGGAATTATTTGGAAGTGACACCATGCCAGTTCCAGGCCCGGGGCAGCTTCTGCTTCCTCCCTATTGGAATCCCACCACCATGTAAGAGGTCTAACTATCCTGAGAACGTTAGGCTCTGAGGGAGCCCAAGCTGTTCAGGCATCCCCGCTGAGGCACCAGACACGTGCAGGAACCACCTTGGACAGTTCAGCTGACACTGTGTTGCCCAGGTCAACCTAGCCCAGGTTGCAGAATCATGAATAATAAGTGGCTGGTATTTAAGCTACAAAATTTTGGGTAATCTGTCACAGAGCAATAGAGAACTGAAACAAAAGTACTTTCTCCTCACCACTATTCAACTTCTCCCATTTCTTCTCTGTCTTTACAGGTGATCTTGCTTCCTACTTCAGAGAAACTGGTCCCTCCAGCATTTTTTTTCCATTGGCTTCAATCTCAACTTCCCCTGTGATATAGCTACATTGACCCTCTGGTCTTTTTTAGAATTACCCTTCTTAATCTAATTCCTTATTGCTTCTTTTGAGGTTTTGATCTTTTTGTATCCTCAGTCACCGTCATTCTCTCCTGGCTCCTTTCTTCAGCTTATAAACAAGTTCATTCCAATTCCTTTTTTTTAGCTTCAAGTTATTGCCCTAATTCTTTCCTTGTGAAACTCATACTTCCTGGGGATAGTCTACACGTGTCAGGTCCACATTCAATACTCGGCAAGTAGCGAACTAACCCAGGTAAAGGACCTCATCACTGTGGTTCCAAGGCAATAATGCATGTGGGAATGCAGCAGGGAGTACTGGGGAGGAAGGTCCCTATTTAAACAGGGTCTGGTTGCCAAAACTGGCAAGTGAAGATGGGTGATTGCCAAGAAGTTACTGAAGAGTCAGGGAGGGGACAGATCTGCAGGGGTAAATCTACCACGTAAGCAGGATCTGCCATATAAGCAAAGTCCAAAGCGGTGGGGGCAGAGGGGGCCCACAGGAGAAGGGTGGGTTCAGTTCAGCCAAACCAGGGGAAGGTATAGAGTTAGATCATCTATAACTCAGTTGCACACAATTGCTCTTGCTCAGATGGGCAAACAGAACCCTCTCCCACAGAAGAACCTGGCTGCCCCTGGCTTTCTATCCAGTGGTGAGGGCTCCATCCCTATACTTCATGAACAACACTCAAGAAATAATTAATGCATAGATGCCTACAACAAATCAACACTTCTGAATAAAATAATATTGAGGTAACATTACCAAATTAATTATGTCAAATGCTTTTTTCTTAAAATATATTCACTCTGGATCATACTTAACAAAAAAAATCTTCAAACTAGGTTTTTCAAAATAATAAATGTTAATATTTCTGCAGTGCCAGTAGGTGAAATTAAAAGCATGAGCTTTCAAATAAGACTGTGTGTTATGCAGAAGTGTAACCCCCATGCCTCCAAAAGATGTCCTAAAGTTGGAAAATGAAGGTGTTACCTTATATGGCAAAGGGGAACTAAAGTTGCAGATGGAATGAAGATTGCTAGTTAGCCGCCCTTCAGATAGGGAGATTATTCTATATGATATGTGTGGGCAATGTATTAATAGTAATCACAAAAGTCCTTAAAAGTGAACAAAGGAGGTAAAGTGAAGGTCAGAGTAATGCAGCATGAGAAGAACTCAGTTCTCCTTTGTTGGCTCTACAGATGGAGAAAGGGGGCCATGAACCAAAGAATGTGGGCAGCTCTAGAAGCTGGAAAAGGCAAGAAAAATGGATTTTCTCCTAGAGCCTCCAGAAATGAATGCAGCCCCGATGAATTCTGATTTTAGTGCATTGAAACCTGTGTCAGACTTGTGTCCTACAGAACACAGAAATGTGCAATACAAAATGTATGTTGTTTATGCCACTAAATTTGTAGCCATTTGTCATAGCAGCAAAAAATAATACCAATTACATGGTTCCCATCTTGATCATCATTTACTACCTGTGGGACTTAGAGAAAGTTACTTAACTTTTTTATTCCTATGTATTAATCTGTACAATGAGACTAGTAACACCATCTACTTGAGGATTGAATTACATAATATGTACAATACTTAGAATAATGTCGGACACCTAGTAAGTGCTCAGCAAATGTTAAATGTCATTATTTTTAATTGCTGTTCTTTACTTATATTTCTCTTTGATTTTTATCTTGAGATTTTACATAAGAATATACCTCAAATATATTTTTCCCCTTTTTATTTAAACAGTCCAAGAAAAATGTCTACTAAATGTTTAATAGCCTAATGCCAAAGCTTGGCTTGCCTGGAGTACCTTCTTAGAATGTTTCGTTTTTAGCCTTGAACAACGAACTCATCTTGTTTCTAACTTGCTAGAACAAGCTGTGCTAACACCATTTTTCAAAAGAACTTTCTTACTTCTTGACGACTTAATTATAGTGCCACTGGTTGATGACTTTGCATTTGAAACCAAGACCTTGAAATAAACACAGTCATTTCAGGTCTTGATACAACTGAATGAAAGTGCATTCTGTGATTAGCTTGTCGGCTTTAAAGTGCACCATGGCAATGGGATAAAATTAACCACACTTGCCGGTGACCTGATATTCATTAGAGATTTTGGTAGTTCCTAAATTTTTATTCTTTCTGAAGTTTATTGTGTTTGATATATTCAGTATGTTTGCAGTACATCTAGTTATTTTATTTGGGAAATGTACTGTTGCAATACTTAATTAACCTAAATAATTTACCTTTTCCAAAATGTGTCACAAAAGATGATTTTTGTTAGATACATAAAACATATATAAAGTCCCTTTATTTTTAATAGGTTCTGGGATCCTCTTAGAGATCACAAATGTAAACAGCATCCATCTTCATGCCTGCAAAGCATGACAAAGAGCTGGTCTTGCATTAGTCTGAACAGTCCCACTCTTCTAATGGTTATTAATAAGAAGAATTTCTTTTATAATAACTGACAGCAATATACATAATTAAATACCAAAGAGCATTATTTGAAAAAGAGGCTTTAGTAATGTACCACATCTTTGCTTGTTTCAACAGTTGGTGAAATGGAATGGACTGAGCTTCCCTCCCTTCCTTCCTTCTTTCCTTCCTTCCTTCTTTCCCTTTCTTCCCTTCCTTCTTTTCCTTCCTTCCCTTCCTTCTTTTCCTTCCTTCCCTTCCTTTTTCTCTTTTTTCTTTCTTCTTTTTCTTTTCCTTTCTTTCTTTATTTCCCCTCCCTCCCTCCCTCATTCCCTTCATCCTGCCTGCCTGCCTGCAATGTTCCAGGAATTATGAAACTCTAGCAAAAGCTAAATTCTATATTATTTAGGACTATATACACCTGTGGTGAAATTGATTATAAAACTCATAAAATTCAGAATAGTGCCACCTTTGGAGGAAGTAGGGAGATAGGATGAGTGAAGAATATACAGGTAGCTTCGTTGGTATGGGTAGTGTTAGAGTTCTGGGTTGGGTGATATTTCTCCAGGTGTTTGTTCTATTGTTATGCTTGGTGATGTACTATGCTGGACATACTTTTTGTATATCAAATATTCATTTTATAAGAGAACAACTAATCTCTGCTTTACTGAGCTTGCAGTCTTGTGTGGTCTCCAGAACTTGATTATTTCTTGTATCTTAGACTGTGACCATTTTGTCCCATCCCCTCCATTTTTACAAGTCTGTCACTTCTTTTTAGGAAAAAAGTCAAACTATATGCTCTTAAATTTAAAAACCAACAGTGATGAAAGAGCATTTTGAACTCACATGTTATTGCCTACCCTGGTTCAAAAAACCAGGGATCAGCACTATCTAATGAGAGAGGCAGGTGCACGTGCCTGTCTTCCTGTTTCCTTGAGGCAGGGTCAGCCACCTGCATACTTGTGTCTCACATGGTGCTAAATAGAAGAAAGACAAGTTTCTCGACCCTCTTTTGCCACTCACTCATTGTGCGACTTTATGCAAGTCACTAAATGTTCAGGTTTTTAAAAAATTGATTTACCAGTGTCAAAACACTCACAGGCATAACATATACAACCTCCCTTCCTGAGTCTTTTTGTAAGTATATAATTACAAACATGAGAGCATACTTTTTAAGATGGAGTTTCCCTCTTGTTGCCCAGGCTGGAGGGCAATGGTGCAATCCTGGCTCGCTGCGACCTCTGCCTCCCGGGTTCAAGCAATTCTCCTATCTCAGCCTCCCGAGTAGCTGGGATTACAGGCATGTGCCACCACGCCCAGCTAATTTTTTGCATTTTTAGTAGAGACGGGGTTTCTCCATGTTGATCAGGCTGGTTTTGAACTCCCGACCTCAGGCGATCCGCCCGCCTTGGCCTCCCAAAGTGCTGGGATTACAGGCGCCAGCCACTGCGCACAATCCCACATGAGAGCATTTTTAAAAGTTAAGTGCTATACTAAGATGCATACTGCCATAAGCATTTTTGCTACAATTGTGAATTTGATAACAAAGATTTCTAAAGCAATTTGTGCCTATAATCCAATACAAATAATAAGGTACAAGAGGATGGCATGGCAGAAAGAAGGTAGGTTTATGTATTTGTGTTCAGATAAGCTTGGGTTCAAATGTTGGCACTGCTTGGTATTAGCTATGCCATCTTTGTCAAGTATGTTTATTCACTGGAACCTCAGTTTCTTCATCTGCAAAATGAGATAATCATACTAGCCTCATAGAGTTGTGAAAAGATGAATTAAACTACTCGATTATGGTCCTAATAATTCTCTGCTAGTGGGAATGGAAACTGGTACAGTATCTATGAAGGGATATGTGGCAACATCTATCACATAAAATGGATATATACTTTGAACAAACAATTCCTCATCAAGAAATTTATCACACATACAGTCTCACACAATTAAGAAATAACATGTGCATGGTTTTTCATTATATGATTATAATTACAGAGGCTTAGAAATAATCTTAAATAAACAAAAGTAGGAAACTGGTTCAAAAACTTCACATCCATACAACAAAAATTTATAAAGTCATAAAATAAATGAGGAATTCTTTGCATACTTATATGGAATGATCTTCCAAATAAATTGTTCAGCGAAAAAGCAAGGTATAAAATTAGAGTATGTAGGCTGGGCGCGACGGCTCAAGCCTGTAATCCCAGCACCTTGGGAGCCCGAGGCAGGTCTGAACAACATGGTGAAACCGCATCTCTACCAAAAATACAAAAATTGGCTGGATGTGGTGGCACGCATCTGTAATCCCAGCTACTCGCTACTTGGGAGGCAGAGGTGGGAGAATCGCTTGAACCCAGGAGGCAGAAGTTGCAGTGAGCTGAGATCATGCCCCTGCACTCCAGCCTGGGTGACAGAGTAAGACTCCAGCCCCTACCCCCCAAAAATTAGAGTATGTAATATATCCCTATTTGTGCATTTTTTTAAAGAAAAAATATTAGGTTAAATATGAATGAAATATATCCATAAGGACTCACAAGGATCATTTCACTTTGGTGAACTTTGAAGAGGAAAACGGGGAGTGATGAAGGAAAAAGATGGGAGGGAGACTCCCTGTGTGCCATGCTGTGTCTTTCAAATTGAGAACTACCAAATTTACTGCCTATTTGAAAAATAAATGCGTAAATCCCAGTATCTGGCATAAAATATGTGCTCAAAAACATTTAGCTCTCATTCTTCACTCTTCCACCTAAATTATTTTTAAAACTAAACATATAGATTTTTTAACCCTTTACTAATTTTATGAATCGTTTTAAGTATTCAGTTCCCTACATGAAATAAAATGAGCAGTAAATCTGCCAGTTTTTTAAAAATCCATATTTTCCCATGGCATCAATTGGGATGAAATAAAATACTGTATCTTTCAGCAGATTCTGGTTCTAAAAAAAAAAATGGCCCATTTCAATGGCAAAGTGAACTAAAGGACATTAGTAATGAGAGAATAAGCCCGAGACACCTCTGAACCTCCTGAAAGAGAACAAGGTGAAATCTCTTCCTGCAGCTCCTGAGCCACGTCATTGCTTGACTTCAGCTTCCTCTCCCCACCTGACCTTTAAAGTCACCTTTGAGAAGCAAAGAAAAATTCCCTAATTGAGCTGCCAATGAGAAAGGAAATGCTCCAGAAAATGGAAGAGGCCAAAAAAGCTACAAATTGAGTAATCCATACATTTGGGAAGATGAACAGAATCATTTGATTATATTATATTTCTAATTTTATTCCTTTTATTTTTTTTTGAGACAGAGTCTCACTCTGTTGCCCAGGTTGGAGTGCAGTGGCGCGATCTCACTGCAACCTTCACCTCCTGGTTTCAAGCAATTCTCCTGCCTCAGCCTCCTAAGTAGCTGGGACTACAGGTACCTGCCAGAGCGCCCTGCTAATTTTTTTATTTTTAGTAGAGACAAAGTTTCACCATGTTAGCCAGGATGATCTCGATCTCCTGACCTCATGATCTACCTGCCTCAGCCTTCCAAAGTGCTGGGATTACAGAGGTGAGCCACTGCACCCGGCATTTCAAGTTTTCTATATGACTAATGCAATCTTTCTTTACCTACTATCAGCTATTTCACTTCTCTGTTACTTGGAGCATTTTAAAATTTGTTCAGAGTCTTAAGATGTTGGAATAGTTTTGATTTGTTTGGTGTTTACCTATTTCAGTTCTCAGATTAGTCATCTCCATAGTACCTTCCATCTTTATGAGTGTTGGTCTTTGAACTTCAAAAAATAGATCAAAGTTGAAATATCACAGCTTTTTTTTCTTTTGACTTCATTTGTCATACCTATCCTGTTCTGGCTCATTTATCATACCTATCATGTTCTGGGTCAATAAATGTTTAATCATGAAAACATGTATAAGGATACAGAGATGTATATGACAAGGGTCAATGAAAAAGCAAATAATAATGAAAGACAAGGACATCCAACTCCGTGTGAAGCAGTGCAGTCCAGAAGTCAGAGTCAACAAGGAAAGAGAGAAATAGATGCTGTGGGCCAACAGCAGGAAGAAGGGCTCTGATCATGGGGGCATGAAAAGGTTTCATGAAAGAAGAGATATTATTGGGCATTAAAATATTCTGATAATGGAATAAAGAGGTGAGGACACCCCAGGTACAAGAGTCAGTATAAGTAAAGGCAGCCAGACCTGTCAGTTTGGGGAATATTTCTCAAAGTGTGGACCATGTAACATGATCTCAGTTAATACGAGGACAATCATTTTAGATTTTAATAGTCAAAAACTACACAGGTGAGGAGAGGCTAGATTTATCTCAAACAGGGAGGAATGAGGAATCCTGTTCCTCAGCTCCTGCCTTCTGCAGTGATTTCTAGCTCAGATGGCACGTAGGGTTCTCAGCACCCAAGTAAGTTCAGAGACCAAGGACATTCTGATGGAGTGCAGCAACAACCCATCTCACAGTTAGATCAACCACCGTACTGCATTTCTCTTATTACTGGCGGTCCCTCCCAGCTCCCACCCCATTGCCTTTGAAAGAGGCCAGCTGAGGGCTTTCAACCCATGTGGAAGACACGGGAGTATAAAGATGTAGACAGGCCCAGCTGTATGCCAAGGGACTCAGAGTAGTAAATTTATTCAAATTTTAATGATGAGTCATCTTAAAACAAAACCCTACAACTAATCATTGATAACCACAAGAGATTCACAAATATGGCAAAAATCATGAAGGTTGTGTTAGTTGCTTAGGGCTGCAATGACAAAATGCCACATACCAAGTGGCTTAGACAACAGAAACTTGTCTTGTAGTTCTGGAAGCTGGGAATCCTGAAATCAAGGTGCCAGCAAGTGATTCCTTCTGAGGCCTGCAAGGGAGAATCTGTTTTAGGTCTCCTAGTTTCTGGTAGCCTCAGATATGCCTGGCTTATAAATAATGTTATGTCTATATCTTCATGTCATATTCCTCTTTGTGTGTCTGTCTGTGTCCAAATGCCCCTTTTTATTAAGACACCAGTCATAATGGATCAGTGCCCACCCTAATGATCTCATTTTAATTGTATCACTCTTATAAGAACTCTATTTCCACATAAAGTCACATTTCTGAAATTCTGAGCATCTTTAACATATCTTTTATAGGGCCGATGCAGTTAAACTGGTAACAAAGGAGTGCCTTGAATGACTGAAATCTGGGTAACACTGGCTTAATGGAAGCATCCATCCTGGCTTTGGTTCATTTAAGTACAGATGTGTCATCTTACAACTGTGCTATCTTAGGCAAGTCATTTTACCTTTCAGAATTAAGTTTTCTCATTTATAGACTGAAGGAATTGAAGTTAGATCAGTAGTTACCAAGTTTTTTGGATTTTGTAGACTCCTAAACTTTCACAGAACAAAAGAAGATATATAACAGAAGGCTTGAAACTTAATTTTGCCAAATGTGGGAGGGATTGGCTAAGTTGTCACTAATCCTGCTTCCTCTTCCTCCTGGGCCCACGGCTAAACTGTAATTCCCAGCCTTATTTGCTGTCAGGTTTGGCCACATGGTGAGTTTTAGCAACGGAATAGGAATAGAAGTAATTGTATATCACATTTCCAGGTTTGACCAATAAAAATCTCCCTCTAGCAATCTTCCTTCTCCTCCTACATTGCCAGCTGGACAGAGAAGACCTTGGGGAACCTAGGTAAGGGCAGACCCACAATATGGAAGCCAACTTGGGTCCCCCAGTGAACATTGGGGATAGTCCCTATATTCAGATTTTACTTGAGGAAGACATGATTTTATTGGGTTAATCTATTAATATCTGGGATTACAGCAGCTGTCATCAAGTACTTATATTCCAAATATGGACATTAAAAAATACCATCTACTATCACAAATAAAGGACCATTTAACATTTAATAATGTACGAAGTCTACAGTCTTAGAAACAGGAGCAGTTCTTCAACTTGAAAAGCTAACTTCTTTGAAAACTCTTGGCTTTAACCTGATTTTTCTCTTTTCCCATGAGTGAATGATAACTTTATTAGAGACAGTTACTGGCCCATTAACTGACAATGAACCTCTAGGACAGATGACTCTCCATCCAATCAGAGGGCAAGTCACAGGCTGAATCCACCTGCTCAGAACAGTTGTCAGGGAGGAGCCTCTGTCCATCTCGGGTCTATGCCATCATCCTCTCTGTGGCTTCATTTCCAGCAAGCTCAATGCTTATGGTGGGCTTCCTTTTTCCAAGTTAACATGGTCATAATGAGGGAATGTGTTCTCTTTCTGAGTCCACAAGGGGCCATAGTTTTAAGGGCAAGAACTTCCCAATGCCATACCCCACCTCCCATCCGTCTTCATCTGGGAAATTTAACGGTTTATGTTTAAATTTCACGGGTGCGAGAAGAAGAGAAAGAGTCAATCACCCCAGTGGAAGTTTAAAGGAACTCCTTTCACTGGCCAGAGGAACTTGGGAAGGTGAGAATTTCTCCCAGGATAAATTCCCCTGCTCCTTCACCCACACTGGATTTCCATCTCTCTGGAGCCCCCTCCTGCATAGTAGGAGCTCTCTTTCCTCTCCTGGATTTCCCCTCTGGGGTCCTGCTTCCACACACTCTTTGTGGAAGTTTTCTCTATTCTTCTCCTTTTTCTCTTTCTTCACCTAAATAAATCATTTTCTACAAACACCTTTGAGTCTGGCATTTACTTTTAGGATAGCACTGTGCTGTGGTCTCCTCTCCCATTCTTGGGGAGTGATAGACCAAGAACCTGGAGAAACCTCCTCTCAGGGGAACTGAGGGCGCCCCTGAACCCCTGAACCTCAACAATAGCTGAAAGCCCAGGAGGAAAAAAACCTTCTTTCTTTTGCTCCTGTAAAAGTTCCAGGATCAGTTCCGATTGGATCAGCTTGGGTCAAGTGCCTACTCTCAACCAAACACTGCAGCCAGGAGGACAAGATGTGCCATGTGACCAGGTTGGGGTCACACTCACAGCTGGGTCCCCAAGGACAGTATGAGAGTTCTGTTACCCAAAAAAAAAAAAAAAAAAAGAATGAGCTCCATGACGCCAAAGTAGAGGAGAACATCATAGTAGCCTAGGGTAACGCCCTGGGGGTGCCATAATGCGGCAGAAGACTAAATGAGGATTCTGCCCAGGCTCACAGTGGGACTTAAAAAGTGTGGGAGAATAACTGGTTTGCAGTGAAGCACTTTGACAATCAAAAGGAAAATGAATAATAATCAAGCAAGCAACATATTGTAAATAGAATGTGTTCTTGCCCATACCAAGATAGATGCAGATGTCAAATTTGGCGGGTAGGTAGGCTTAATAATTTAAAATGTGAGCTTTTTTTTTATTAGGCACATGAGAACAAATGATATAAACTTGGGATAGTTAAAAACTCGGTTTCTCCCTCCCTCATAATATTTTCATATGCTATTAGTATCATTCCATCTGTGATAAAAGACTTAAAGACATCTAGTATTTAGTATTATCAAGGCCACATAATTTTTTTCCTCCTGAAATCTAGTGCCCTTCCTCCTTCTCAACTGTGGTTTTTAGTTAATTTTATATGTTTTTACTTACCCAACTTAGTACAAAGTTTTAGGCTTTCAATCCAAGTCCCACAGAATTTATTATCTCTCCAAATTCTTTGAAAGTCTTGTGCCATCTTTTTTTTCCACTTTTTTTCTAATTATACCAGAATGATACATCTACTTTCCTGTTTCCAACAATCTAGCTAAAGTCTCATAAAATGTAACCCAGCATACATCTTCCAGAAATAATTAGACAATGAAGAATTTTCAAACCTCGTTCAGATAAAAACCACAGTATGACTGTTCCATCATGTTTGTTGGGCTATTTTTCTTTTTTCTCTCTACTGTTATTAATTCAGTCAAAAGTTCTTCAATATGAATTATCAATATAGTAATAGGTTAAGTTTGTTTCTGTTCTTTCTGCTCATACTTTTCTCTCCTAGGCAAACGTGAAGGCCAGTCAATCTCTTAATTGCTTCCAGACTATCTCTGCCTTGAATCACCATGTAACACTGTAGTATCATTTTTCTTTTCCTTCAAAAAGAGAGGGGAAAAAAGCATAGTCCCATATATCTGCTTGTTATTTCTAATGTATTACATGTGTATCAACTTCCGTCTTGGGAATAAAGTATTCACAATTATGAAGAGGAAGATGAATTATAAAGACAAAATTTAGATTTTGTTTTTACTAAAGAAATTTGACATTCAAAATTATTGTCAAATGTCAAGGGATAGTTAATCATGAATTCTTTTAACAAATACTTAATGATTCTCTGGAAGTGCCAGGCATCATGATCTAGGAGCTGGGGACACATCACTAGAGCAAACATGCTGGATCCTACTCTCACAGAGATGATATTCCAGAGGAGCAGGTAGGAAATAAACACACAGACAACAAGAAAAAATGACACATTGTGATAAATGCTGCCAAGGGAATAAACTGGGTACAAAGGGACAGATAGAGAACCGCTAAGGAAGTGCTCTCTGAGGATGTAACATCTAAGCTGAAGCCAAGAGTGTAAGAAAAAGACAACCACACTACGGAGCTGCACTGGGAAAGCCTTCCAGGCAAAGGAAACACATTTGCAAAGGTCCAGTGGCTGGAAAGGATTCACCAAAGTCAGGGGGAAAGGAGGCCAGTGTGGCTAGATCATTCTTTTCACTCATCCCAGTGGTCGTAGTTAAACTCAATTCAGAAACAGTATTGCTTTTATCTAATGCATTATTTTAGTTTCTTGGTTAGTAATTTCTCTTTAGTAACGTCTTATTTTCCATATGCATTAGGCAGTTTTTAGTTCTCTGAATCAGTCTCTTTAAGACTTTGAGAACACTAAAGATACATTTCAACAGTCAGCATATTAAAAGTCAGAAAGAGTTAATACACCTCCCCAAATTCCCATTTTACTGCCAAGAAATTTCTTATACCCTGAGAGAATCTGGCTGGATATTTGGAGCCATCTGGTATTTAAAGCAAAACCCACTGTGCTAAACTGGACAGTATTTTAAAAACATAACAATGAATCTTGTTTTTAACATAACAACTAATCTCAGCACACAGCCACTGAACCAGGCTGTGCTAATGTTTGCTTTTTTAATGCCCTGGTTTTAATAACATTTCAAACAATCTAACAAAATGTCATGCAGAAAAGTCTCCTGGAGCAGGGTTTGATTGTCTCTTTTGAGCATGGCAGCATCCTAGTGTCTGTTCCATCTGTTTCTCACAAACACTGGGCCAATGAGGAATCAGCCTGTCTGAAAAGGACAAAATGCTGACTGCTGACCCAGCTCTGCTCCTGTTCTGTGGCAAATGGGAGAAGGGGCTTCCTTGGGGAGGAATAAGGTAAATGTTGGGAGAATGGACTTTGACTTCAGGGAGACTTTAAGCACAATTCCAGGGTTCCACTCACGAGCATTAACACATCAGTCCTGAGGTGACTTACATAACTGCTTCAAGCTTCACTTTTAGCAACTGTAGAAGAATTATTTATTAGACATGTAGTGAGAATTCAGTGAGAGAATGCACGTAAAGTTCATGGTACTTTGTAGGTGTTCAATGACTGCAGATAATCGCTTTATTCTAATTCCTCAGGTGAGTAGAGGAATGCCGACCTGCTAAACATCTTCTCATTCCCAAACAGACATGGTGGGTGTCAGGGGTCTATAAAGTCAGCTACCTACCAAGGCCATCTTGTATCAGTTCAATCACTACATCCACCCTGGCACCCTTGTCTAAGACTATGACCTGGTCAGGAGGACCTGTAGGCCTAAGGGCCCCCACTGGTGAGGAAAAGATGTAGACACTTTAGACACTTTAAATAACGGTTCCAACATGACCTTTGTACTGCCCTATGCCTTACTGCCTAAGGTCTTCTGGATTTTCAGATGGCAGAGAAAAGTAGCTGGTAGTAATTTCCTGTCTCCAATCAATTTGAGGATAGCTCTGTTAAACCCCCATCTCCTGCGTATCTGGTGATATTAAGGTTTGAGAGAAATAAAAATAGCTGCTTGTCTAACACAATAAAAAGTCTGTAATACTTTACACATATTAGAAAATACCTGAAACTTACAAGTGATTTCAGATACTCACCACTTGATGGTGTTATTTGCTATTCATAACTTAGTAACAGCAGACCAGATTTATAAATTGACTTTGTTTCATAAAATCAAAATAGACTCTGTTTAAAATGCCAGATTTTCTTTGAGGAAAGAATACAGAATTTGAGATATTACTTTAAAGCAAGAATGTAGAGAAAAATAATTCCCAGGCATGTGAAGATTCCTTTCCTTGGTGCTTGCACCTTCCTGGATCCCTGGTGATGGTTGGCAGAAGCCCCATCATCCCAGCAATGGCCCCGGTGGTCCCCATCTCCAGATCCAGCTGCCCTCTGCCTCCAAATGAGAACATCAAAAGGAACCCTCCAGTCAGCTGGCTCTCTTCCAGCTGCTTATTATCTCTTGTTGGCCTGTGTCACAAGGCTTCAGCCCCAGTTTAGGGTTGGATTGTCAGAAAGGGCTCCCCAGGAGAATTTCTCAGGGCCACGGTCTTTGTGCCTGATATGGTTTGGTTGTGTCCCTACCCAAATATCATCTTGAACTCCCACGTGTTGTGGGAGGGACCCAGTGGAAGGTAACTGAATCATGAGGGCAAGTCTTTCCTGTGCTGTTGTCATGACAGTAAATAAGTCTCACAAAATCTGACAGTTTTAAAAATGGGAGTTTTTCTGCACAAGCTCTCTCTTTGCCTGCTGCCATCCATGTGAGATGTGATTTGCTCCTCCTTGCCTTCTGCCATGATTGTGAGGCTTCCTCAGCCACATGGAACTGTAAGTCAAATTAAACCTCTTTCTTTTGTAAATTGCTCAGTCTTGGGTGTGTCTTTATCAGCAGGGTGAAAATAGATGAATACAGTACCACGGGACTCACTTGAGTTTTATGGCCACAGCAGAGAGGCCACTCCCACAACTGCCTGAGCTTCTGCCTCCCTCTGGCTTCATCTCCTGCCACTCAGCTCCTCACTCTTTCTCCTCAACCTTCTTGACTGTCTTTCAATTTTTCTCATACAACCGATTCTTCCTTGTCTCAGTCTGAGCAAATTCCATTCTTTCTCATTGTACTGCTTTTCCCTGGGACTAGCTACATACTTTGCTGGTCTCAGTGCAAATTGAAATGCGGATGTTCTTTTTCATTATTAAGAATTTCAAGATGGTGCCAATTGAGCTTTACGGCAAGGCTGGGACCCTGCTGAGCACAGGGCACTGTGCAATGCCTGGGTTTCACACAGAGAAGACCTAGAGCCACTTTCATTTCTGCTTTTCACATAGCTGCCATCATCATTGAGATCATCATTTCCAGTTCTTCTCCTCCCGCTATCTTTTAAATTTGTCTTTAAAGCACTTAACACAATTTTAAACATTAACTTATTTATTCCCTTACATTTTCTGATCTATCTACCCCATCCAAGCCCTTTCTAGACTGTAAGCTCTGTAAGGGGAAAAACTGTGTCTACTTTGACCATAGTCAGATGCCCAGAGTCTAGAACTATGCCTGGCATATGTAGACATTCAATAAATATATATGTTGCATGAATGGATTAATTTATGTTCCTCTGCCTTCAGCTTGAAGTTATTTTTAACATTGAAGTCTTTAGTGTGTTCAAAAAATAGCTCTAGGCTTGTCAGAAAGAAGCAGGGCCCGACAAGAGTAATCTGTGCTTGAGTGGAGTGAGTGTAATGGTATTCTCTCCTAGCTGAGAAATTGCCTGTTTCCTCAGATATGGCTTGCTTTCTAGAATCCTTTAATTGCTTTTACCATTTTCAGTCTACCCAAACCTTACTTTTTTTGTATAAAGGAGACATCCCAGTGGCTAAATGAGGCATATTTAGAAAAGAAGATAGGTTTTGATTACTTCCTCCTAGATGTTTCTGAGGGAGGAGTGAATGAAGAGTTATCTGACACCAACTGGTGTGCTACAGACTGCAGCACAATTCTGATCTTAACCACCCAGATTTAGTGCAGACTGCACAAGTCAAAGAGCAGCATCTCCAACAAGACTGCCCCTACTTCAGATGCCAGTGGCAAGTGGGGTCCCCTGGCCACCCATGTATTTGACCAACTGGCTACATAATTGAGTTCCCTGCGGAGAGTAGGGCAGGCTTCTAAAGCAGGTTTGCAGAGGCTTGACAGAGCCAGGAATTGAACCCGTCGGGAGAGGAGGCGGGTTTGCATGTTTGGGAAGGGACCTGAATGATTTGACTCTCCCACCTGTGACGAGGAAGGGAACACCCGGCTTTCTCATCAGTTTGCTCAGATGTGAGGTCCAAGGGGATGTAGGAAGGGTGAGGCTTAAAAGCTTTCAACAGTCAAACATCAAAAAATAAAGTCGGATTCCTCATTACACATATCAAAGCAGACGAATGTATCTTTAATCTACCATAAGCCCCCATGTAACCATCACATAGCTTCTAATGTTTTCATATAATATTTTGTTTCTTCTAAACTCCTTACCACTTCCCCACTCACATCAGATTATTTTGAGTTAACTCCTAAGCATTCAAGTATTTCATTTGTAAATATTTTACTATATATCTAAAATACAGAGTTTACTTTTAATAATTAAGAATCATTCTTTAATATTATCAAATATTCACTTTGTACTCATATTTTTACAATTGGCTTATAAATTTTTTTAAGTTTTTTTTGTTGTTGTTGTTAAAATTAGGATCCAAACAAGAAACATAATTACAGTTAGTTAATATGATTATTATGCCTCTAATAGTCTACAGGTTTCTACCGTATCTAATTTTTTTCTTACAATTTTATTACTGAAGAAACCAAGTTGTTTGTCTCATAGAGTTTCCATCTGTCTAACTTCTGCTGTTTGTATTCTCAAGGTGTCTTGAACATGTTCCCCCGTCTCTTTTATTTCCTGTAAGTTGATAGTAATATTTAGGGGTTTGATCACATTCAGGTTTGATAGCTAGCTAGCTAAATAATAGATTGATAGGATGAATGGATGGATGGATGGACAGATAGGTAGGTAGATGGATAATACAATGGATGAATAGATAGGTAAAAATACAGATGATAAAGATATTTTTCTTTTTTGTTGGCAAGACTACTTGATTGGTGGTGCTGTATACATCCATTAGGAGGCACATGATTTCTGGTTGCCTTTTTAAAATATAATGTCAGGAGCTGTTGATGGTCAGTCCACAGATCTACTAATTCACTGAGGATTGTAAAATGGTGATTTCCTGATGCTAACATTCCTTCCTCATTAGATAAAACATTTTCTGAAGAAGAACTATTCTTTACTACTTGATTACTCTCAGGGATAGTTCTTATAGGAAAATTAAGGTAGATGCTTGAATTTATTATATTTAAAATGAGTTTATATTCTTGTATCCTCCAAAGGCAATCTCTGATTTTGCTGGAGGCTTTTTTTAAGTCATACTTTGAACTCCTTATGCTAAAATTCTCTTCAGTGGCAGACTTCTTCACCAATTGCCTTTGCATTTTTAGTCTTAATTTTTTCTTTTCTGGAAAGACTCATTTGCTTAATTATCCAGTAACTCATTTCTGTAAGCTGAATTGAGATAGATACTGGCTACAAGGAGCCTATGTGATTTCTTAAAGAAACCGTATTCCTTGCAGAAAACATAATTTTGAACAAAGTTTAAGCATAGTGTTTAAAAAAAGACATCTAAATGTCTTTCCTAATAAGATGCAACATTTTTTCTTTTTCTCTATTCAGGGATTTTCTTCACAGAATAGCTTATTTCATGGAGAAATAAATGTTTTAAGTCTGGATCAGCTCTCAACTACAGAGGTCCATGAGCCTTGCTGCCCCCGCTACTCCCACCTCACCTCACACCCATAACTTAAAATGGTCAGCAATAAATACTCTTGGTTACGTTTCTAATTCAGAAAACTTTCCACTTGCAACTTTTCAGAATTATTAATAATCAGCTAATTATGTCTACTTCAAACTTTTAAGCAACTTGGGGCTGCCTGGAGGTCCGCTCTGGCTCTCTGTGGTGACCCTGGAAACTGTTCAGCCCAAACAGGCAGATTCTGCCACCAGTGCTTTTGGCTCCATTGCCAGCATGTTTGCTGTTAGCTGACAACATTTTTATCTGACTTCTGCTAAAATTAACCTTACTTGGAATACAGTCTTTCTGTTTCATCAGTATAATTACTGGCCCTGGAATGCCTTCCCAAAGCTGTTGTTTATAATGATTCATGCAGCAGAAAATATACAACGTGGTTCTTGAGAGCCAAGCAATGACAATTCAATCCTGGGACAGAAAATGAAAAAAGAATCAGTATTTAAAAAACCAATGGTACATAAAATTTCTTCCTCTTTGGTGGGGGGTGGAAGACACACACACACACACACACACACACACACACACACACACACACAGCCTGCACTTTAAAACATCTCTCATTCTAAAAATCAATGAACAACATCTATTTGGTAACTCATCTTGGCCAGGTTAATTATAGACTGGGTAAACTATATGCAAGGGCAAAATAAGGGACAGCTTCTGGTATTATATTAAGAGTAATAAGAAGATCCCATACTTCTCCAAATTTTTTCTCTGTCCTGGTAAATATCTGTAATGTCACCATTAGTGCTCCATTCCCTCAGCTGAAAGGTTAGATCTGGTTAAATTTCTAGGGCAGGAATTCTCCTCTGTGTGAATGGTGGACAAGTTCTTGCCAGCATCAAGTTTAGCTTGAGGAAGCTGCTCTCAACCCTGCCTGCTCATTAAAATCACGTAGGAAGCTTGTACAAAACCCAGCCAAGAGGGCTCTACCATAGGATAGTTGAATTAGAATCTCTCAGGTGGGCTGAGTACCATTATCTTTTAAAGTTAATGTGTCCCGTGTAGCTTCTAATGTAGGGCTAAGATTATGAGGGCTTAGAGATGTGGAAAATATGGAGCAGACAGGGGCCAGGCGTAGTGTGAGAGCACAGTGTGTGCACACCAACCAACTCCACTAGTTTGTCAGGAAAGAGGGAAGAACAGTGAGCCAGTCCTGACAAGGCTGTGCATAAACCAGAGACACCTGTTTCTTACTCGAAACACCCTCTTCACACTGCTCTCTAGGTCTATCTAATAGGTAGGACCTCTGCTTGCTGGCAGGGAGGGGCTATGACCCAGACTTTGCCAAGTGGAGTGCTGAATCTCTCTTAAATAGTGATTGGTTTGGGGTTGACCCACACTGGGCCAATCAGAACCAACAGCCATCAGTTCCAGGACTTTTATTGGAAGTGTTAGGAAATAATTTCTCTTCCCACTAAATTGTTCAAAGGAAAGTGAGAGCTGCTAGTGGCCACCTGACCATGCTGAAGGAAGTTGCCTGAGAACAAAGCCAACATGAGGAAGCAGAACCGGGTTTGAGAGAGCCGATCCCAGTGATGCTGGATCTTGCCTAACATATTGCCGAGACTTAACAGTTGTGTGAGTTAAGTTCTTTTTCTTGAGTAACCTTAAGTTGAATTATTGATAAATTAAAACAAAAATTCTGAATAATAGACAAGTGGAGAGGCAAAAATTGACTGGATTTCAAGGTCAGATCTTGTTACCACCTCTACCCTGGAGGTAGACTCAGTTGGTTAGATGGGGTTAAAGGTTACTATAAGATACAGAAAGAACTCAAGATACTCTTGGTGTTGCAAAGTTAATATGTTAGACTCTTAATTTTAATTGTAAATAAACGTCACAAAGAAGAGTTATGCATGTAGCTATGCTCCTAATTTTAAAAAATCCACCATCCTTTTTTTCTTGTTGAGTTAATCTGAGCTACGTTAGTAATACCATTAGTTAATAATCACCAACACTTAACCTTCTATGGTAAACCAACCTCTCATGAAAAACATAGTTTACAAATGTAAGTAAAACATGGTTTTCTGCAACAAATACTCTAATAAATTGGATTTCTATACATATCATAGTCTACTCTGGAACTTAAAAGTCAACATTCCTTGAAATTACTTAAATCAGCATCTCAGTATTTTAAGAAAGCTGAATGTCCTCCACAGTAAACATAGACAAATATTCAGTTTTATGATGACAAGACACAAAATAAGTTTATCTTTAACTATAATTTTATAGTAACCATTATGAAAATATTTGTTGCCTTACCTTATCTATCTAAGATGTAATAGCTGATTCAAGACTTATCTTCACAAATCTCATGGGTCAACAACAGACTTCCATTCTTTCCTAGTTCTTTATGAACAATTGCTATTTGGAACTGATAATCTGTGAAATTCAGTTATACTCTTTAACTAAAGTTGATTTAAATAAAATAAGTCTTATACTTTTCTGATTTTACAGGTTTATACTCAAAATGCCCCAAATCTTGTGTTTTCTCTGTGAAGCAGATAGTGTGAGATGTGATGTTAGGCACAAGACCTGTGCTAGAGTGAAGGTACAAGCTTAGGACCAACCTATGAGAGTCACCAAAATCCCAAGTACAAGGCTAAACCATGACATGTGGGTGTCCCAGGTCAAACTAATCCTCTAGTGCCCTTTCTAACCAATATTTCTTCAATTTGTTCAACATTTAGTGATGTGTGAACTACCAGCACGTGTTTTTTGTTTATGGGTTGCTTGGTTTCATGTTGTAATTATTGTTAATTTCCACTTGAGGGTACTGATTTCTTCAGCAGGTATGGGACCAATTGATATTTCAGGAATTATGTAAGAGGTTGCATATGGAAACCCAAAGTCACCAGTGCCATAATTCTGACTTATCCCAAGTATATCTTAACATGGCTTATAAGTTAGTGACTCAACTGACCTGTTTTCTTATCCCACCTTTGACCTGTCATCCCTTTGGAGCAGGTCATTTCATAGATGGAATCTCAGTATGAGGGTAGCTATTATCCCTGGGCCATAACTCAAAAGGTTATTTTCTCTGCGACTTCACTTTCTGTGGTAGGTGCATTCTGCCGCTATCCCAAAAGGAGCCAGAGAGCTCTGTCCCCGGACCACCTTCATTCCCTGGCATTCTAGTGTGTGTCTTTTATTCCATCCCACAGGCTCGGTGAAACCACAGCAGGTCCTCAGCCCCTCTCTCACCCTGAGTATTTCCTAGGAAGGAGGCAGACACCAGCTCAGTGTGTCCTCCTAACTTGAGGACACATGTCATATTCTCCAAGAGATCCCATCAAAGCCCTTCTCTTGACTCAGCCTGCAAGAGAAGTACCCACACAAACATAAACCTTTCCTCCTAGAGGACTGCTCGGTGTCCAGTGAAATCCTTTTCACAAATTCTCCTTGATGTCCAACAACTCACCCTTCTTTATCCTTGAGGTAAATGAGATATGTTAGAATCCTATAACTACTTTTAGGGTATTTGCTTATATATTCCTATAGGATGCTCTCACAGCTCATATTTCGATGTGATGTCTATCACCTGAGGATTCAGCCAAAATTTCCATTTTAACTTTTGGTTCCCAGCAAGAACTAATAGCTAGCTTATAGCAGCACCAAAATCCTATAAAGTAAGCAAGATTAAAAAAAAAAAAAAAAAAAAAAAAAAAAAAAAAAAAAAAAAAAAAAAAAAAAAAAAAAAAAAAAAAAAAAAAAAAAGATGGTTTACCAACTACATTTAAAACAACAACCATTCATAATATCTCACCCAGAGAACAATCACTTCATAACCACCTTGTACACTGTTTTTAATCTCTGAAGCTACATACCTTTTGGGGAGAAAGCTTAATGAACACCACTGCTTTGACATCCTAAAGACCAACCACCTTGGCTGCCTGACATACCTCTCTCCTTGATCTACCTGGTGAATAGTGTCAGATTCATTCCTCGTGTGTACCGCAGATTAAAAAGGCACCCAAGTTCAGCTCAGCAGCATTTCAACAGCCGAAAATGCTATAAATAAATACAAGATGTCTTTCCACTCTGAAGTTTGGTAATTCAAGACTATGCATCTTTGCATTTGGGGACCTCTAAATAGCAGGGCAGATAAATCCATAGTTCAACATTGGATGAGGCATGGAGTCTTCTAAATACTTACAGAAGCATTAGGTTCTTTAATTATTTTGGCACAGCAATTATAAAAGGAACACATGCTCACTAATTAAGTACAAATGCTGTCCAGGATAAACAGTGTCTTAAACACTTGAATTCTACCATCTAAAATATCCATGATTGAAAGCAGATAAATGTCATTTCAGTCATGGTTCTATCCATACAAACAAATATATGATAGATAGCTAGTTTAAATAGCTAGATAGATAAATGGAACGAAATATCTCCTTCTTTTAAAAGCAAGAACAAAATTGAAAATAGTATCAAATATATCCAAGCTTCTTTCTAAGCACTAATTACACTATACTGCATTTTATTCATTTAAAATATCAGGGCTCTGTTTTGTCTCGAAGGAAAGAAGAAAAAAGAGAATCGCTGTCAGAGATGGCTGGGGAAAAGTTAGACGAGAAATCCAAGGCAATTCCTGCAATTTCCACAAAAGCATTGGCAGATACTGGAGCAGAGAGAGACTGTGAGAAAGGGAGAGCTGAGTGTACCTCGGGACCAGAGGAAGTTTGTGGTTATGCTTCATTTGAACAGGAAAATTGTACAAGGGTATTTGATCTCTCACATTTTGCTTACTCTTGAGTTGTGGTCTTGTTTATTGATCATTTGACTTATATTAAAGATAAAATCGTGTCTGTGAAAAGCCATAGCCCTATTTTCAATAGCAAATGCTTCCCAGATACTCCATTAGGTTCTGGAGATACAGAGACCATCCCTGCACTTGAGATATTTGCAGTTCATCATTGAGCAATGGCAGTAAGATGTGGTAAGTACTATAATAAAGTGATTTACAAAGAGCTCTTAGAACAAAACGAAGAAAAAGAAGTTGCTTAGTCTTAGGCACTCCAGGAAAAAGGGAGTGGAGTGTGCAACAATATAGGAGGTGACAATACATGATTTATTTCTGGAATGGGAACTAGTTCCATAGGCAGAGGAGGTCGCCTCGTCAGCATCCCTGTGTGAGTTTGCTGACTCTGATGCACACACTTCTAGGCTGCCATGGATTTCTTAAGTCAAGTAACAAGAAAGGGGAAACATCCATGAGGGCTTACCCAGGTGCCCATCAAGTAACTGTGACATTTTTGAAAGCACCCTGGTGTTTAGGTTAAACATGCACCTTAGAGAAAGCCATCTCACTCTCTTGTTTAATTCATTAGTCAAAGAAATTACGTGACGGTTATGTGCAGTAGACTGGAGTCAACTACAGCTTTCTCTTCCCTATTCCACGCTCAGACCCCAACCCCTCATTAATCTCTTCCTTTGTTCCTACTTAGGGTGTTCAGAGGAATAATGCTTTCAAATACATTTATTGTTAAATAAAAAGGTCCTTGAAGGTATCCTCAAGTAAATTTCAGAACATTTTTCTAAGAATTCTGGGAAGGATAGGATGGACAGAAGGAAAAATGGGAAGACGGATGGAAGGAAGGAAGGAAGGAAGGAAGGAAAGGGGAAAGGGAGAGGGATAGGAAGTGGGGGGGAGAGAGAGAGAAAGAGAGAGAGAGAGAGAGAGAGAGAGAGAGAGAGAGAGAGAGAGAGAGATGGAGAGAGAGAAATCCAAAACACAGATTTTAGTAATCAACATCACCTGGTAACTTGTAGAAATGCTGTTTCTCCAGCCCCACTCCAGACCCATAGAATCAGAAACTCTTGGGTTGGAACCCAGCCATCTGCATTCTAGCAAGCTTCCAGGTATCTCTGATACACACGTATGTTTGAGAACTATTATCCTAGAGTAATAAATACAGGCCCAGAACAGCACATGTGGCCACAAATACTTCTCACAAAAAACTTCTGTTTCTGTTACAAAAACGTTTACTCATTTAAATGTATTCCTTGGGATCAAAGCACAAGCCTCTTCTAGTAGCCACATCTTACTTGAGGAGTCACAGCCACAGACTCACAGACCTAGAGGGGCACCTCAAGGGTTGTCTCCTCCAAACCTCTTTTTTTTAATTTTTTTTCTTTCCATAGGTTATTGAGGAACAGATGATGTTTGGTTACATGAATAAATTTTTTAGTGGTGATTTGTGAGATTTTGGTGCACCCATCACCTGAGCAACATATACTACACACAATTTGTAGTCTTTTATCTGTCACCCCCTTCCCACCCTTTACCCCGCAGTCTCCAAAGTCCATTGTGTCATTCTTATGCCTTTGCATCCTCATAGCTTAGCTCTCACTTATGAGTGAGAACATACAATGCTTCGTTTGCCATTCCTGAGTTACTTTACTGAGAATAATAGCCTCCAATATCATCCAGGTTGCTGCAAAAATTGTTAATTCATTCCTTTTTATGGCTGAGTAGTATTCTATCATATATGTATACCACAGTTTCTTTATTCACTCATTGATTGATGGGCATTTGGGTTGGTTCCACGTTTTTGCAATTGCAAATTGTGCTGCTATAAACATGTGTGTGCAAGTATCTTTTTCTTATAATGACCTCGTTTCCTGTGGGTAGATACCCAATAGTGGGATTGCTGGATCAAATGGTAGTTATATTTTTAGTTTTTTAAGGAATCTCCACACTGCTTTCTATAGTGGTTGTATTAGTTTATATTCCCACCAGCAGTGTAGAAGTGGTCCCTGTTCACTGCATCTACACTAACTTCTATTATTTTTTTATTTTTTTGATTATGGCCTTTTTTGCAGGAGTAAGGTGGTACCACATTGTGGTTTTGATTTGCATTTCCCTGATCATGAGCAATGTTGAGCTTTTTTTCATAAGTATGTTGGCCATTTGTATATCTTCTTTTGAGAATTGTCTATTCATGTCTTTAGCCCACTTTTTGATGGGATTGCTTTTTCTTGCTAATTTGTTTGAGTTTGTTGTAGATTCTGGATATTAGTCCTTTATAAGATGTATAGATTGTGAAGATTTTCTTCCACTCTGTGGGTTGTCTGTTTATTCTGTGACTGTTTCTTTTGTGGTGCAAAAGCTCTTTAATTTAATTAAGTCCCAGCTATTTATCTTTGTTTTTACTGTATTTGCTTTTGGGTTCTTGGTCATGAAATCCTTGCCTAAGCCAATGTCTAGAAGGATTTTTCCAATTCTATCTTCTAGAATTTTTATAGTTTTGGGTCATAGAATTAAGTCCTTGATCCATCTTGAGTTGATTTGTGTATAAGGAGAGAGATGAGGATTCAGTTTCCTTCTCCTACATGTGACTAGCCAATGATTCCAGCATCATTTGTTGAAAAGGGTGTCCTTTCTCCACGTTATGTTTTTGTTTGCTTTGTTGAAAATCACTGGCTATAAGTATTTGGGTTTATTTCTGGGCTCTGTATTCTGTTCTATTGGTCTACGTGCCTATTTTTATACCAGTATCATGCTGTTTTGGTGATTATGGCCTTATAGTATACTTTGAAATCAAGTAATCTGATACCTCCAGATTTGTTCTTTTTGGCTTGTGGCTACATGAGCTCTTTTTGGTTGCATATGAATTTTAGAATTGTTTTTTTCTAGTTTTTTCGATTATGCCCCTTCCTGGTTTTGGTATTCCAGTGTTTCTATGAAGAAAGAAGGTGATATTTTAATTGAAATTGTATTGAATTTGTAGATTGCTTTTGGCAGCAAGTGCATTTTCACAATATTGATTCTATCCATCCATGAGCATGGGATGTGTTTCTATTTATTTGTGTCATCTATGATTTCTTTCAGCAGTGCTTTGTAGTTTTCCTTGTAGAGGTCTTTTACCTCCTTGGTTACGTATATTCCGAAGTATTTTAATTTTTTGCAGCTATTGAAAAGTGGTTGAGTTCTTGATTCGATTCTCAGCTTGGTCGCTGTTTGGTGTATAGAAGAGCTACACTGATTTGTGTACATGAATTTTGTATCCGGAAAGTTTGCTGAGTCTTTAGCATTTTCTAGGTAAACAATTATATCATCAGCAAACAGTGACAGTTTACTGATTTGGATGTCCTTTATTTCTTTCTCTTGTCTGATTGCCTTGCCTAAGACTTCCAGTACTATGTTGAAGAGAAGTGGTAAGAGTGGGCACCCTTGTCTTATTCCAGTTCTCAGAGGGAATGCTTTCAACTTTTCCCTATCAATATGATGTTGGCTGTAGGTTTGTCAGAGATGGCTTTTATTACATTAAAGTATGTCCCTTGTATGCCAATTTTGCTGAGAGTTTTAATCATAAAGGGATGCTGGATTTTGTCAAGTGCTTTTTCTCCATTTATTGTGATTTTTGTTTTTAATTTTGTTCATGTGGTGTATCACATTTACTGACTTGCATACGTTAAAACAGCCCTGCATCCCTGGTATGAAACCCACTGGTAGATTATCTTTTCAATATGTTGTTGGATTTGGTTAGCCAGTATTGTGTTACGGATTTTTGCATCTATGTTCATCAGAGATACTGGTCTGTAGTTTTCTTTTTTGATTATGTCCCTTCCTGGTTTTGGTATTCGGGTGATACTGGCTTCATGGAAGATTTGGGGAGGATTCCCGCTTTCTCTATCTCGTGGAATGGTGTCAATCAATTCAGTACCAATTCTTTTCAATGTCTGGTAGAATTCTGCTGTGAATCCATCTGGCCCTGGACTTTTTTTGTTGTTGGTGGTGATTTTTTAATTACCATTTCAATCTCACTGCATGTTATTGGTCTATTCAGGGTATCTATTTCTTCCTGATTTAAGCTAGGAGGGTTGTATTTTTCCAGGAATTTATGCCCCTCCTCTATGTTTTCTAGTTTATGCATGTAAAGGTGTTCATAGTAGCCTTGAATGATCTTTTGTATTTCTGTGGTGTCAGTTGTAATATCTCCCATTTTATTTCTAATTGAGCTTATTTAGATTTTCTCTCTTCTTGGTTAAGGTTGCTAATTGCCTATCAATTTTATTTATCTTTTCAAAGAAACAGCTTTTTGTTTCATTTATCTTTTGTATTTTTTTTGTTTGTTTCAGTTTCATTTAGTTCTGCTCTGATCTTGGTTATTTCCTTTCTTGTGCGGGGTTTGGATTTGGTTTGTTCTTGTTTCTCTGGTTCCTTGAGGTGTGACCTTAGAGTGTCTGTTTGTCCTCTTTCAGTCTTTTTGATGTAGGCATTTAGGGCTGTGGGCTCTCTTCTTAGCACCACCATTGCTGTATCCCAGAGGTTTTGATAGGTTGTGTCATTATTGTCATTCAGTTTGAAGAATTTTTTAATTTCCATCTTGATTTCATTTTTGACCCAATGATCATTTGGGAGCATTTAATTTCCATGTACTTCCATAGTTTTAAAGATTCCTTTTGGAGTTGATTTCCGGTTTTATTCCACTGTGGTCTGAGAGAGTGCTTGATATAATTTCAATTTTGTTAAATTTATTAAGGCTTGTTTTGTGGCCTATCATATGGTCTAGGTGGGAGAAAGTTTCATGTGCTGTTGAATAAAATGTATATTCTGTGGTTATTTAGTAGAATGTTTTGTAAATATCTGTTAAGTCCATTTGCTTCAGGGTATAGTCTAAATCCATTTTTACTTTGTTGACTGTCTTAATGACCTGTCTAGTGCTGTCAGTGGAGTACTGAAGTCTCCCACTATTACTGTGTTGCTGTCTATCTCATTTCTTAGGTCTATTAGTAATTGCTTTATAAATTTGGGAGCTCAAGTGTTAAGTGCATATATATTTAGTATTATGATATTTTCGTATTGGACAAGGCTTTTTACCATTATATAATGTCCTCCTTGTCTTTTTAAATTGTCATTGCTTTTTTTTTTTTTTTTTTTGTCTCATATAAGAATAGCAACCAGGCACGGTGGCTCACACCTTTAATTCCAGCAGTTTGAGAGGCCAAGGTGGGCAGATAATGAGGTCAGGAGATTAAGACCAGCCTGGTTAAAATGGTGAAACTCCATCACTACTACAAATACAAAAAAAAAAAAAAATTAGCTGGGCGTGGTGGTGCATGCCTATAGTCCCAGTTACTCGGAAGGCTGAGGCAGGAGAATGAATCACTTGAATCCAGGAGGCGGAGGTTGCAGTAAGCCGAGATCATGACACTGCATTCCAGCCTGGGTGACAGATTGAGGCTCCATCTCAACAAACAAACAAAACAGCTACTCCTTCTTGCTTTTGGTGTCTATTTGCATGGAATGTCTTTTTCCAGCCCTCTACCTTAAGTGTATGTGAGTCCTTATGTGTTAGGTGAGTCTCTTGAAGGAGGCAGATGGTTGTTTGGTGAATTCTTATCGATTCTGCAGTTCTGTATCTTTTAAGTGGAGTATTTGGGCCATTTATATTCAACGTTAGTATTGAGAAGTGAGGTACTATTCCATTCATCATGCTGGGTTTTTTATTGTTGTTGTTTTCATTGTATTTTTGTTTTATAGGTCCTGTGAGATTTACGCTTTAAAGAGGTTCTGTATTGATGTGTTTCCAGTATTTGTTTGAAGATTTACAGCTCCTTTTAGCAGTTCTTGTAGTGGTGGCTTCATAGTGGTGAATTCTCTCAACATTTGTTTGTCTGAAAAAGACTGTATCTTTATGAAGCTTAGTTTCACTGGATACAAAATTCATGGCTGATAATTGTTTTGTTTAAGGAGGCTGAAGATAGGACCCCAATCCTTTCTAGCTTGCAGGGTTTCTGCTAAGAAATCTCCTGTTACTCTGATAGGCTTCCCTTTATAGGTTACCTGGTGTTTTGCCTCACGGCTCTTAAGATTCTTTCCTTTCTTAAGTTTAGATAACCTGATGACAATGTGCCTAGGTAATGATCTTCCTGTGGAGAATTTTTCAGGTGTTCTTTGAGCTTCTTGTATTTGGATGTCTAGGTCTCTAGCAAGGCCAGGGAAGATTTCCTCGATTTTTCCCCCAAATATGTTTTCTAAACTCAGATTTCTCTTCCTAGGAATGCAAATTATTTTTAGGTTTGGTCATTTAACATAATCCCAGACTTATTGGAGGCTTTGTTCATATTTTCTTATTCTTTTTTTTTTTTGTCTTTATTGGATTAATTTGAAAATCTTGTCTTCAAGCTCTGAAGTTCTTTCTTCTGATTGTTTGATTCTACTGCTGAGACTTTCCAGAGCATTTTGCTTTTCTATAAGTGCGTTGTTTCCTGAAGTTTTTATTGTTTTTTATTTATGCTACCTATTTCATTGAAAATTTCTCCCCTCATTTCTTGTATCATTTTTTTGACTTCCTTAAATTGAGCATCGCCTTTCTCTGGTGCCTCCCTGATTAGCTTAATAACTAACCTGAATTCTTTTTTCAGGTAAATCAGGGATTTCTTCTTGGTTTGGATCCGTTGCTGGTGAGCTAGTGTGATTTCGGGTGGGGCGGCAGGGTTGGGGGAGGGTGTTAAGGAACCTTGTTTTGTCATATTACCAGAGTTGATTTTCTGATTCTTTCTCATTTGGGTAGGCTCTGTCAGAGGGAAGGTCTAGGGCTCAAGGCTGTTGTTCAGATTATTTTGTCCCATAGGGTGTCCCCTTGATATAATACTCTCCTTCTCTTTCTAGGGATGTGGCTTCCTGAGAGCCATGCTGTAGTAATTGTTATCTCTCTTCTGGATCTAGCCACCCAGTAAGTCTACCAGGCTCT
>PVKP010015086.1:0-51280 GCA_004027715.1 Plecturocebus donacophilus
TTTTTCTTTAAGGATGTTAAATATTAACCCCCACTCTCTTCTGGCTTGTAGAGTTTCTACTGAGAGATCTGCTGTGAGTCTGATAGGCTTCCCTTTATGGGTAACCTGGCCTTTCTCTCTGGCTGCCCTTAATATTTTCTCCTTTATTTCAATCCGAGTAAATCTGACAATTATGTGTCTTGGGGTTGGTCTTCTTGAGAAATATCTCTGTGGGGTTCTCTGAATTGCCTGGAGTTGAGTATTGTCATGCCTTGCTAGTTTAGAAAAATTTTCCTGGATAATATCCTAAAAAATATTTTCCAACTTGGATTCATTCTCTTCTTCACTTTCAGGTATACCTATTAAGCGTAAATTAGGTCTTTTCACATAGTCCCATATTTCTTGGAGATTTTGCTCATTCCTTTTTACCCTTTTCTCTCTGATCTTATCTTCTCGTTTCATTTCATTAAGTTGCTCTTCGACCTCTAATATCCTTTATTCTACTTGATCAATTCGACTGGTAAAACTTGTGGATACTTCACGGATTTCTCGTATTGTGTTTTTCAGCTCCATTAATTCATTTATGTTCTTCTCTAAATTGTCCATTCTCATTAGCATTTCTTCAAACCTTTTTTCAAAGTTATTAGTTTCTTTGCATTGGGTTAGAACATATTCTTTTAGCTCACAGAAGTTTCTTATTATCCACCTTCCGAAGACTAATTCTGATGATTCTTCACATTCGTTTTCCATCAAGCCTTGTTCCATTACTGATGAGGAACTAGCGTCCTCTGTAGAAGGAGAGACTTTCTGATTTTGAGTGTTCTCAGTTTTTTTACGGTGGCTTCTTGGCATCTTTATGGTTTTATCCATCTGTCGTCTTTGTAATTAATTACCCACTTTCAAATTAGGTCTCTGAGTGGACGTCCAGCTTGTTAATTCCCAGCTCCAGAATCTATGTAATTTTTCACTGTGCGACTCGGAACGCTAGCTAAAACAGCAGCGTTGAAATTCGTGGTGCTTTTCTGCCCGGGGGTCTCCGGTCTGGCTTCTCAGTCCCTTTTTCAATCAGCTGGATGGACTGCTCTGACTTCCCAGAGCGCCAAACATCATCCAAAAGGAGACTCAGTCCCGTTTACTCCGCACCAAGAGCTGCCGAGCCAAGGCACTGGCAAAAAAGCCGCATCAGCTGAAAGGGTCGCGCTGACGACTTGTGGGGCTCCTCTGCTGGAAATGTCCTGGTCCGTGGGCAGCAAAAATTTATCGGTAAGTGTGGCGTCCACTGGCTCTCTGCGCTTTTACTGGGAGCTGCAATCCTGAGCTGCTAGTGATCCGCCATCTTGGATCTCTCTCCCTTGATTTGACTTTCTTTAAGTCTGTTATTGGTGTATAGGAATGTGTGTGATTTTTGCACATTGATTTTGTATCCTGAGGTTTTGCTGAAGTTGCTTATCAGCTTAAGGAGATTTCAAGCTAAGATGATGGGGTTTTGTAAATATCCACTCATGTCATCTGCAAACAGAGACAATTTGACTTCCTGTTCTCCTACTTGAATACCATTTATTTCTTTCTCTTGCCTGATTGCCCTAGGCAAAACTTATAATACTATGTTGAATAGTGGTGAGAGAGGGCATTATTGCCTTGTGCTGGTTTTCAAAGGGAATGCTTACAGCTTTTGCCCATTGAGTACAACATTTGCTGTAGGTTTGTCATGAATAGCTCTTTCATTATTTTGAGATATGTTCCATCACTATGTAGGTTATTGAGAGTTTTTAGCATGAAGAGCTGCTGAATTTTGTCAAAAGGCTTTCTGCATCAGTTGAGATAATCATGTGGTTTTTGTCATTGCTCTGTATATGTGATGTATTACATTTATTGATTTGCATATGTTGAACCAGCCTTACATTCCAGGGATGAAGCTGACTTGATCATGATGGATAAGCTTTTTGATGTCCTGCTGGATTCAGTTCGCCAGTATTTATTGGGGATTTTTGAAACAATGTTCATCAGGAATAGTAGCCTGAAATTTTCTTTTGTTGTTGTTGTTGTTGTTGTTGTCTCTCTGCTAGGTTTTGGTGTCAGAATGATTCTGGTCTCATAAAATGAGTTAGGGAGAATGCCCTCTTTTTCTATTGTTTGGAATATTTTTAGAAAAAAATGGTACCAACTCCTCTTTGTACCTCTGTTAGAATTTCGCTATGAATCTGTATTGTCCTGGACATTTTTTGATTGGCAGGCTATTAATTGTTGCTGCAATTACAGACCTTGTTATTGGTCTATTCAGGGATATGACTTCTTCCTGGTTTAGACTTGGGAGAGTATATGTGTCCAGGAACTTATCCATTTCTTCTAGATTTTCTAGTTTATTTACATAGAGGTGTTTATAGTTTTCTCTGACAGTAGTTTGTATTTCTGTGGGATCAGTGGTGATATTCCCTTTAACATTTTTTATTGCACCTATTTGATTCTTCTCTCTTTTCTTCATTAGTCTGGCTAGTGGTCTATCTATTTTGTTGATCTTCTCAAAAGAAAAAACAAATCCTGGATTCAATGATTATTCTGAAGGGCTTTTCCTGTCTCTGTCTCCTTCAGTTCTGTTCTGATCTTAGTTATTTCTTGTCTTCTGCTAGCTTTCAAATTTTTTTGCTTTCGCTTCTCTAGTTCTTTTAATTGTGATGTTAGGGTGTCTATTTTAGATCTTTCTTGCTTTCTCTTGTGGGTATTTAGTGCTATAAATTTCCCTCTAAACACTGCTTTAAATGTGTCTCAGATACTCTGGTACATTTTGTCTTCATTCTTATTGGTTTCGAAGAACATCTTTATTTCTGCCTTCATTTCATTATTTATCCAGTAGTCATTCAGGAGCAGGTTGCTCAATTTCCATGTAGTTGTGCAGTTTTAAGTGAGTTTCTTAATCCTGAGTTCTAATTTGATTCCACTATGGTCTGACAGACTGATCGTTATGATTTCTGTTCTTTTGCATTTGCTGAAGAGTGATTTACTTCCAATTATGTGATCAGTTTTAGAGTAAGTGTGATGCGGTGCTGAGAAGAATGTAAACTCTGTGGATTTGGGGTGGAGAGTTCTGTGGATGTCTACTAGGTTCACTTGGTTCAGATCTGAGTTCAAGTCCTGAATATCCTTTTTAATTTTCTGTCTCATTGATCTACCTAATATTGACAGTGGAGTGTTAAAGTCTCCCACTATTATTGTGTGGGAGTCTAAGTCTCTTTGTAGGTCACTAAGAACTTGTTTTATGAATCTGGGTGCTTCTGTATTTGGTGCATATATATTTAGGATAGTTAGCTCTTCTTGTTACATTGATCCCTTTATTATGTAATGCCCTTGTCTCTTGATTTTTGTTGGTTTAAAGTCTGTTTTTTATCAGAGATTAGGATTGCAACCTCTGCTTTTTTTTTTTTTGCTTCCCATTTGCTTGGTAAATATTCCTCCATCCCTTTATTTTGAACCTATGTGTGTCTTTGCACATGAGATGGGTCTCCTGAACACAGCACATCAATAGATCTTGACTCTTTATCCAATTTGACAGACTGTCTTTTAATTGGGGCATTTAGCCCATTTACATTTAAGGTTAGCATTGTTATGTGTGAATTTCATCTCATCATTATGATGCTTTCTGGTTATTTTGCCTATTAGTTAATATAGTTTCTTCATAGTGTCGTCATTGCCTTTACAATTTGGTGTTTTTGCAGTGGCTTGTACCAGATGTTTCTTTCCATGTTTACTGTTTCTTTCCGGAGCTCTTGTAAGGCAGGCCTGGTGGTGACAAAAACTCTCAGTAATTGCTTGTCTGTAAAAGATTTTATTATCCTTCACTTATGAAGCTTAGTTTGGCTGGATATGAAATTCTGGGTTGAAAATTCTTTTCTTTAAGAAGGCTAAATATTGACTGCAACTCTCTCCTGACTTGTAGAGTTTCTGCAGAGATCCACTGTTAGTCTGATTGGCCTCCCTTTGTGGGTAACCCAAACTTTCTCTCTGGCTGCCCTTCACATAATTTCTTTCATTTCAACCTTGGTGAATATAATGATTATGTGCCTTCAGGGTGCTCTTCTCAAGGAGTATCTTTGTGGTGTTCTATTTCCTGAGTTTCAATATTGGCCTGTCTTGCTAGGCTGGGTATGTTCTCCTGGATAATATCCTGAAGAGTGTTTTCCAACTTGGTTCCATTCTCCCTGTCACTTTTAGGTACACCAATCCAATGTAGATTTGATCTTTTCACATAGTTCCATATTTCTTGGAGGCTGTGTTCATTCCTTTTCACTCCTCTGTCTCTAGTCTTGTCTTCTTGCTTTATTTCATTAAGTTGACCTTCAATCTCTAATATCCTTTCTTCCACTTGATCAATTTTGCTATTCATTCTTGTTATGCTTCACAAAGTTCCTGTGCTTTGTTTTTCAGCTCCATCAGGTCATTTATATTCTTCTCTAAACCAGTTATTCCAGTTAGCAATTCCTCTAATGCTTTTTTCAAGGTTCTTAGCTTTCTTGCTTTGGGTTAGAACATGCTCCTTTAGCTCAGAGGAGTTTGTTATTACCCACCTTCTAAAGCCTACCTCTATCAATTCATCAAACTCATTCTCCATCCAGTTTTGTTCCCTTGCTGGAAAGGAGTTGTGATTCATTGGAGGAGAAGAAGCATTCTGGATTTTGGCATTTTCAGCCTTTTTGCACTGGTTTCTCCCCATCTTTGTGGCTTTATCTACCTTTTTTCTATGATGTTGGTAGCCTTCAGATTGGGTCTCTGAGTGGACATCCTTTTGGTTGATATTGATGCTACTCCTTTCTGTGTGTTAATTTTCCTTCTCACAGTGAGGACCCTCTGTTACAGCTGTGCTAGAGTTTGCTGGAGGTCCACTCCAGATCCTCTTTGCTTGGGTATCACCAGTAGAGGCTGCAGAACAGCAAAGTTTGCTACCTGTTCTTTCCTCTGGAAACTTCATCCCAGAGGAGCACCTGCCAGATGCCAACTGGAACTAAGGTGTATGAGGTGTTTGTTGGCCCCTACTGGGAGGTGTCTCCCAATCAGGAGACAAGGAGGGCAGGAACCGACCTGAGGAGGCAGTCTGACCCTTAGCAGAGCTTGAATGCTCTGCTGGGAGATCAGCTGCTCTCTTCAGAGCCATCAGGCAGGGATGTGTAAGTCTGCTGAAGCTGCACCCACAGCCTCCCCTTTCCCCAGGTGCTCTGTCCCAGGGAGACAGGGGTTTTATCTATAAGCCCTTGACTAGGGCTGCTGCCTTTTTTTTTTTTTTTTTTTTTTTTCAGAGATGCCCTGCCCAGAGAGGAGGAATCTAGAGAGGCAGTCTGGCCACAGAGGCCTTGCTGAGCTGCTGTAGGCTCTGCCCAGTTCGATCTTCTGGGCGGCTTTGTTTACACTGTGAGGGTAAAACTGCCTACTAAGCCTCAGCAATGGCAGACACCCCTCCCCTCATCAAGCTCGAGCACCCCCAGTCAACCTCAGACTGCTGTGCTGGCAGCAAGAATTTCAGTCCAGTGGATCTTAGCTTGTTGGGCTCTGTGGAGGTGGGACCCACCAAGCCAGAACACTTGGCACCCTGGCTTCAGCCCCTTTTCCAAGAGAGTGAACACATCTGTCTCGCCAGCATTCCAGGCATCACTGGGGTATGAAAAAAACATAGCACGATGTCTCCCTAAACAGCAGCCCAGTTTTGTGCTTGAAACCTAGGACCCTGGTGGCGTAGGTACCAGAGGGAATCTCCTGGTCTGTGGGTTGCAAAGACCATGGGATGGCATGGTATCTGGGCGAGAATGCACCATTCCTCAGGGCTTAGTCCTTCACGGCTTAGTCCCTCACAGCTTCCCTTGGCTAAAAGAGGGAGCTCCCCAAAGCCTTGCACTTCCTGGTGAGGTGATGCCCCACACTGCTTCAGCTCACCCTCTGTGGGCTGCACCCGCTGTCCAACCAGTCCCAGTGAGATGAACCAGGTACCTCAGTTGGAAACGCAGAAATCACCTGCCTTCTACGTTGATCAAGCTGGGAGATGCAGACCAGAGCTGTTACTATTTGGCCATCTTGCCAGCAACTCCTCAACATTTCTTTAATTTCCCTATTCATTCTCCTTATACCTATCAACCCTGTTAACCACCCTCCCTCTCTTTTCTCTAAGAACAGCCTTCTAGTTGCTACATTGTATTTAAACCATAAATCGCTCAACCATTAGACATTTTTCTTAAAATAATTTTTTGATGCTTTAGTCTATGCAAGGTACTCTTGAAAGATAAATACAGGAATTAAAAAAAAAAAAAACAATGTTCCTGCCTAAAGAAGACAACCCAGTGGAAAGCATGATGTGATAAATGCCATTCTGGGCCATGAATGTTATACTTTGGAATCACAATATAAACATGCTGATATAATTGTTTGTCAAAATGGGTTCTTTTCTCCTTTTTAAATTTCTTGGCTATTATACTAAAGACTCAGCAAATCTCAGTTCTGAAAAGAAAACTTTTTTACAGCTTTTTTAAAATGTAAAAAGATAAAAATATTTTGATATACTAACTGACAAACATGATGTTACTCATAGGGAGAGAGGGAGGACGGAAGGACAGATGGATTGATGGACAGACAGACAGAAGGAAGGAAAGACAGATGAAAGGACTTCTAACTACCATAGCCCCAGGGATCTGTCATGTGTCACAGTTGGCTTATATTCTGTAATGATGGAGTAACCCTTTAATTGAGTGCTGACACTTATATGTCATCAAATGACATCTTTTGCAGGCACTTTTAGAGCATTTTCATATGCTTCCTGTACTCATCTGATGGCCAGAATTATTAAAATACTCTTTTTACTGAGCAGACTTTTCTGTAATTTGAACATGTTAACTCCTTACAGCAGTGGCTAAAGCCTCACATATCACTTAGCATGCTGGAGATAAGGGCAAGAGCTTTTCATACACTTGCTTTTTTCATTTTATCTATGCACTATCTTTTTACAAATTGAAGACTAGAGTATAAATTTTTGATTCACATTCTACTTTCAAAACTGAGAGGTTGATATGATGGTGGGTGAAAATATTTCCCTGAGGACTTGAAGCCACAGAGCCATGTCACACTCCCAGATAATGAGGTCTCTAGATAAGTACAGTAGCAGACAAAATAAATGCATCTTACATAGCACGTCTGGAAGAAATAACTGAGCCCTTGAATATTTCAAGTGTCTTCAGTAAAGTCCTTGAAAGTTAACCCATGGAGACAATTTCTCACTTAGCCTAAAATGTTAAAATGAGTCACAATGCTTTCATGGAAGCTAGGTTGGTAAGTTGGCTGATATGGAACTTTTTGCCTATTACAAGAATAAGTATTTACTGAAATATCCAGCCATTGTTTCAGTAAGGTGTACAACTGTGATATTTTTGTCAGTGGTCTGGAGCTTAGACAGTATTTTCCCATGGCTGTTGTAGAAAGAGGAGACTGTAAAGAATATTACCTTAAAATAAAGATGTCACCACTTTTAGAAAAATATAACAGGACAACTCACTTTAAGTTATGTTCAAATATTTGGCTCTAATTTATACACTGTTAAATTCCAATAAGCATTTAGGACATCTTACAAAGATATATTAAGTTTAACAAGAAATTAAAAAAAAAAACACTAGTCCAATTCTGGTAAAGGTATAGGGAAATGGAATATGTCATGCATTTTAAAAGAGAATATAAAATATTCAACATTTCTGAAGGGATATTTGTATCAACATTTAAAATGTGCATACCATTTGATTCTGCAATTCCATTTCTCATCATTTATCTTAAAGAAATAAGAGTGTGAGTAAACAAATATGATTTATAAATGTGTTTGCTGAATGTTACATAATAAAGAATATTAAAAATAATAAGAATCTCTAATAATAAGAGATTGAGTGAATAAATAATGATGCATCCATATAACAAAATGCCATTTAGCTTTTAGAGATACCCACAATATTTTGTTGAGTTAAAAAAGCAGATTATGGAATAGAATGTGTGGCATAGCTACATTTATGTAAAATGCATTCATTATAGGTTTATACTTACAGAAGTGTCTTGAAAGATATCAAATAAAATTCCTAACAGCAATTATTTTTTAGGAGTGAGATGAAGGATGGTTTGTTCCATATTACTTTAAAATAAAGATGTCTTCACTTTTAGAAAAATTTAACAGGACAACTCATTTTAAATCCCATTAAAAGAATATTTCATGACTTTGGAAATGCTCACAACCAATTTTTAAATTAGAAAAAGTAGGTTCCTAGCCAGTGTAGACAATATGACTGTGATTTTCTAAATGTAATCATACAGAGAAAAAGTTTGTGCCAAAATGTTAGTGATGTCATTTTCATGGGAAAACTGATCCAAGCTGCAACTTGAGAGACTAGACTAGAAATTCACTTGCCTCCTTGAAGCCCCAGTGGTGAGGACAAGGGGTTTTCTTCTCTCACCTGTATACAAGTCACAGCAGCAGAAATAAAATTGCCACTGCTGCAAGAGCTGCCCAGAGAACAGAGAAGAGAGTTCTGTGCAGTTTTGGCAGTATCTAGAAAGGAAGAAAACCGTGGGGGACAGTATTTGCAGTAACCAGAGGGGTGAAGTTAAGTTCAAGATCAGACTGACAAGAAAAGTCACACATATTGAGAGCTTACTACATATTAGGGATTCTGCTAAGAGCTTCAGATATAAATTATCTGGTTCATCCTCAAAACAACCTTAGGAATAGAATATTCTAATGATTTCCATTTTTGAGATATAGAAGTCAGTACTCAAGAAGCCAATGCTAGTAACTAGTGGGTGGCAAAGCCCAGAACAGAATACACAGCTGTCTAATTGCCAAGACCATGGTTTTTTAACCGTTTTATGCATATGACAGTGTAAATTGTGTACGCATAGCCATGATACGTTTTTCTGTTGATTTTAAGATGTTAGGCAAATCAATGCAGTCTGCTTTGTGTTGGCTCAGACCAATGTCACCTGGTTGCCATCTGGACACTTAGACAGGGTGCCATGCAAAAATATTATGTGCTACATAAAACTCAAGATATTTCTCTAAAGTGTGCAGTATTAGTTTTCAACCCAGAAATCAGAGGGATAAAATGACTGTCCCTAAGATTGCTATTCTGAAAGAGATAATTGCTGTTCATCTCTCTCTGCTCACAAAGTGCTCTCCTACAGTGACACTTACACCCTTGGAGGTCAACCCACATTTCACTGACAGCTACCAGTTCAGCTGTGTCAATTCCACCTAACTCTGCTTGCTTGCAGGGTTTCCAGAGCATGTAGCATACCAAGCCATTATTATGTTGTGCCTGTGCCCAGAGAGCTCTACAAAGGGTATATTTTAATCATCCTGGACGAAGTAAATAAATAAATAGCTCATAGGTAATATGTAATTTACTAGAGAAAAAACAACCACAACTTGCCCTCACAGTCCATACCCTGATGCCTCTAGTGATTATTTGCACAATTCTGTGGTGCAGAAATGCTGAATTTCATTTCCTATTCCTTAAAATTGTTAGCTGATGGCTCTTTCCTCATCTTACCTCAAATTCCCTTGCTCATCTCCAGTCTAAGGTAAGCATATTTCACTAGGCAACTGCATCTGTGCATGGATAACAATGCACTCAACACCTCCTAAATTCACATCAAGTCTATATAGGAAATTCAGTCAAGTGTTTAGCAATAACAAAGCATCCTTTCCTCTCTTTACTACACACAAAAAAACGAAAAAGTCAGAGATCTGTATGTGATTCTCAGTCACGGCATTGATCTATTTTGTGACTTGCAGCTAGATCTGTGATGTTCTAATTTTGGTAATGTTTCTGGTAAAGTTGGTCGAAATGTTTCAGAAGAAAAGAGATCTTAAAGCAGTTGTTGCTTGATGGCAAAACCAAAGTGCTTTAGAAACACTGAACAGTTCACAGTCTGGGTTCCATGGACCCCTTAGCTTCAGAATATTCATGAACTCCTTAAACTGCATGTAAAATTTTGCCCAAATGTGCATTTTCTACCACTTATTACATTTTCAAAATGTCTGCAAACTAAAATATTATTAGGAAGCACTGAGTTATTCAGAAAGTCCTGGGGGGAAAAGCTGTAAAACTCGTGTTATTTACACAAATGTTTACCTCAAGAAAACGCACTCATACATATTTTATCATTGTTCATTCATTCGCATCAGGCCAATCTCTGTGTCATTATAAGCTCTACTCATTTCTACTTCTAATTTCTTTTGTTGATACATCTCCCTGCTCATATGCTACATTTCCTTGTAAGCTAAAGTACTTCCTTGGTAAGTCTTTCAATGACTGGATGTCAACCCAGATTGATTTTTCTTTATTTCTGAATTGGTATTGTACTTAGAGTCTGGGGAAATGACTTTGAGAGAGAGAGACAGAGACAGAGATTTCCATGGAAATCTCGTCAAATGTATTACGGCATACACCACGTACCTTAGCCTTAGCTATTTTCATTGTTACAAAGCCAATAGCTCATCAAAGCCAGGGATAAGTGTCACTTTTTTGTGTAGCCCTCACTCTGACTAAAACTATGTTGCATGGTAACCTGTCACTGTGAGCTATCAGTTACCCATGGAAATTGTAGTTTTCGCATTCCTTGTGGTAATTGAATTACCTATAAAGAAATTTTTTTCCTGAAGTTAAAACGATGCATGAGGGAATATGAATTAGAGATGAATAAAAATATAAAATATTCCTCCCAGTAAAATTACAAACTCCATATCTAATCCATATCATTTATTAGTAAATAATATTAGCATTTCTGGAAAATATGTGCATATTTTCTTTCTAGACTCTGACTTGTTTTCCCTGCTCCACTGATATTATCCTAGTCTTGTTGTGACTATTGCAACAGCCTCCTGACTAGTCTCTGTATTTCTGCCTCTGCTCCCTAGAGTCTCTTTTTCATGAAGCAGTAAGAGTGAGTCTTTTAAAATGTGAGTCAGATCATGACTCTCCCCTTCTTCAAATTTTCCCGTGACCTTCATCTCAGAATAAAAACTAAAGTCTTTAAAATGGTTCCCAAGACACTGGTTATGCAGCTACCCACACTCCACTTTGGTCACAACTGCTATACTTTCAACTCTTCTCCTGGCTCACTCCATTTGAGCCAAGAATTTCAATTCCTACACCAATTTCTAGCTGTTCTTTGAACCATCAAACATATTCCTATCTCAAAGTGTTTGCTATTGCCTCTGCATAGTACATTCCCCTCAGATCTCTTCTCACTACTTCCTGATCATGATGCCTTCCCAGGCCACTCTGAAAACAACACACACAGACATAGGCACAAAGTATTGCTTTTCTCCTCACCCTGCATATCTATTTTTCTCTATAGCATTTATCTCCATTATATATGTTTATTATCTTTTCTTCCACAAGCAGAGGTGAAGTGTTTTTGCCTTGTTCATTACTGTGACCTCAGTGGCTAGGACACTGTCAAGTATATATGAAGGGCTCATTATATTTCTATTGAATGACTGATTCATAGTAGTAAAGTTTCTTTTGAAGAAAGTTAACCATGTAGAAATACTTTTAAAAATACAGTTATTTAAAATTTATCTGCAAAAAAAAAAAATTAGGAGGCTGCTATGGTTTTAATGTCTCCCCCAAAGTTCATGTGTTAGAAACTTAATCCCCACTGCAACAGTGCTGAGAGGTCAGACCTTTAAGAGGTAGTTAAGGGCTCTGCCTTCATGAATGGATGAATATCATTATCTCAAGAGTGTGTTAGTTACCACAGGGTGGGCTTGTTATAAAAGTGAGTTTGGCCCTTCCTTACTCTCTTGCTCTTTCACATTTCCTTGCCCTTTCACTTTCTTTCCTGGGATGACACAGCAGGAGACCCTCACCAGATGTGGGCCCCTCAACCTCGGACTTCAGAGCATCTAGAACTGTAAGAAATAATTTCTTTTCTTTATAAACTTCCCAGTCTATGGTATTCGGTTATAGCAACACAAAATGGACTAAGAGGAAAAACACCAAAATGTCCACAATATGACAAGTGATTGGTCATTTCCAAAATGTCTTTAATGGATACATTAAATAAAAAGAAGGAGGACAAAAAAGAAGAAAAGAGATTAAGTAGTAGTGAGTTGTTTGATAGCTTGTCACAAAAGAAAAAAGTAGCTGAGAGACTTAAACAGTGAGACAGATCATCTGTTAATTTTAAGACAACTAAAAATCTTCTCTAGAGACTAATCTCTAGGAGGCAGTAGGGTAGTGCTATCCAACAATATCAAAAGATATCATTACCTCTGGTGATTATTGGTTGTCTGCCATTATCAACTATCTAGAAGACACCTTTGGTTCTCTCTTGTATATCTCCTTACATTTTCACTCATACTAGCTATGTCTACCAGCATGTTTTCATTTTCTTTTTTTTTTTCATTTCTTAGTTTTTATGATTACATTGCAGTTATGTAAGACATTAGCATTAGAGGAAGCTGAGTACAGAGTACACAGGAAATTCTCTGTCTTATCTTTGCAACTGTGCTGTAAATAGAAAGATTATTTTAAAGTAAACTTTTGTTGTTGTACTTTACGTTCTGGGGTACATGTGCAGATCATGCAGGATTGCTGCATAGGTACATACATGTGAGGTAGTTTGCTCTCTCCATCCCCCCATCATCCATCACCCATACCTGGCATTTCTCCCCACTTTTTCCCTCCTCACCCTCCCCACACTGTTCCTCTCCTACCCTCCCCATAGACCCCAGTGTGCGATGCTCCCCTATGTCCATGTGTTCTCATTGTTCAACTCCCAACTATGAGTGAGAACATGCAGCTGTTTGATTTTCTGTACTTGTGTCAGTTTGCTGAGAATGATGGTCTCCAGATTCATCCATGTCTCTACAAAGAACACGAACTCATTGTTTTTTATGGCTGCGTAGTACTCCATAGTGTATATGTGCCACATTTTCTTTGTCTAGTCTATCATTGATGGGCATTTGGGTTGGTTCCAGGTCTTTGCTATTGTAAACAGTGCTGCAATGAACATACGTGTGCATGTGTCTTTATAACAGAACGATTTATAGTCCTTTGGGTATATACCCAGTAATAGGATTGCTGGGTCAAATGGAATTTCTATTTCTAGATCCATGAAGAATCGCCACACTGTCTTTCACAATGGTTGAACTAATTTACACTCCCACCAACAGTGTAACAGTGTTCCTATTTCTCCACATCCTCTCCAGCATCCGTTGTCTCCAGGTTTTTTAATGATCACCATTCTAACTGGCATGAGACGATATCTCAATGTGGTTTTGATTTGCATTTCTCTAATAACCAGTGATGATGAGCATTTTTTCATATGTTTGTTGGCTTCATATATGTCTTCTTTTGAAAAAGTGTCTGTTCATATCCCTCACCCATTTTTGGATGGGTTTGTTTGTTTTTATATTGTAAATGTGTTTTAGTTCTTTGTAGATTCTGGATATTAGCCCTTTGTCAGATGGGTAGATTGCAAAAATTTTTCCCATTCTGTTGGTTGCTGGTTCACTCTAATGATTGTTTCTTTTGCTGTACAGAAGCTCTGAAGTCTAATTAGATCCCATTTGTCTATTTTGGCTTTTATAACCATTGCTTTTGGTGTTTTAGTCATGAACTCCTTGCCTGTGCCTATGTCCTAAATGGTTTTGCCTATGTTTTCTTCTAGGGTTTTTATGGTGTTAGGTCTTACATTTAAAGCCTTAATCCATCTGGAGTTAATTTTAGTGTAAGGTGTCAGGAAGAGGTCCAGCTTCTGCTTTCTGCACATTGCTAGCCAATTTTCCCTACATCATTTATTAAACAGGCCCCATTGCTTGTTTTTGTCAGATCTGTCAAAGATCAGATGATTGTAGATGTGTACTATTGCCTCCAAGTCCTCTGTTCTGCTCCATTGGTCAATGTCTCTGTTTTGGTATTAGTACCATGCTGTTTTGATTACTGTAGCCTTGTAGTATAGTTTGAAGTCTGGCAGCATGATGTCTCCAGCTTTGTTCTTTTTGCTTAGGATGGTTTTGGCTATGCGGGCTCTCTTTTGGTTCCATATGAAGTTTAAAGTGGTTTTTTCCAGTTCTGTGAAGAAGGTCATTGGTAGTATGATGGGGATAGTGTTGAATTTATAAATTACTTTGGGCAGTATGGCCATTGTCAAAACATTGATTCTTCCTAACCATGAGCATGAAATGTTTTTCCATCTGTTTGTGTCTTTTCTTATTTCCTTAAGCAGTGGTTTGTAGTTCTCCTTGAAGAGGTCCTTTACATCCTTTGTTAGTTGTATTCCCAGGTATTTTATTCTCTTCATAGCAATTGTGAATGGTAGTTCACTCTTGACTTGACTCTGTCTGCTATTGGTGTACAGGAATGCTTGTGATTTCCGCACACTGATTTTGTATCCTGAGACTTTGCTGAAGTTGCTTATCAACTTAAGGAGATTTTGGCCTGAGCCGATGGGGTCTTCTAAATATACAATCACGTCATCTGCAAATAGAGAGAATTTGACTTCCTCCATTCCTAATTGAACACCTTTCTTTTTCTTGCCTAATTGCTCTGGCTAGAACTTCTTGTACTATATTGAATAGGAGTGGTGAGAAAGGGCATCCTTGTCTAGTGCCAGATTTCAAAGGGAATGCTTCCAGTTTTTGCCCATTCAGTATGGCATTGGCTGTTGGTTTGTCATAAATAGTGTTTATTATTTTGTGATACATTCCATCCATACATAGTTTATTGAGAGTTTTTAGCATGAAGCATTGTTGAATTTTGTTGAAGGCCTTCTCTGCATCTACTGAGATAATCGTGTGATTTTGTCTTTGGTTCTGTTTATGTGATGGATTACGTTTATAGATTCTTATGTTGAACCAGCCTTGCATCCCCAGGATGAAATCTACTTGATCGTGATGGATAAGCTTTTTGATATGCTATTATAATCTGTTTGTCAGTATTTTATTGAAGATTTTTGCATCTATGTCAGTAACCATATATCTTTTTCAGAGGACTAACCTCAGGATCCCAGAACTCTTTGCCTCAGCACACAAGGAACGGCCTTGGAAATTACTTCCCAGCAGTGACAACCATTGTCATCAGTGACTCCATTTCAGATGTGTAAACATTCCAACTTACTGTCCGTGGTCATGACAGCTATCAGGTATGGCTATACTATCTCTTGATCTTCCTTGCTGAAATGAGTCAAAGTTCTTCATCATAGGACTTTGACTAGTACCTCACCCTTGCTTGGCTTCTTTTATTTCTTGCCTCATTTTCCACTCCCTTACCAGTCTTCTGGAGAATGCTCCCTCATTAATCACTTCTACACAAACCCTTAACTCAGAATTTGCTACTGGAGAACACAATGTAAGACAGTTAGCACCAGAAAGTGATGCTGAAAGCTGATTCTCAGTATAGGATTCAGTGTTTGGGTGACTTACTGGCTAGATGGCAACAGGAACATCATTGCTGATGGTAAGTAAAGTGACAAAACCCCAGGACCATTGCTTAAACTTTCATGCCTGGTGAACTGTGATGGAACACAAGAGGAAAAAGACATCCTAGATTGTTTAATATCTAGTATTTGAGATATACGGTGGTTATGGTAACCCAACATCCTACCAGGGAAATCCACAGCCAATTCCAATAAATTTTCCTTGGTTTATCCCTGGAAACTTGGAAAAAACAATGACTCATATTAATTGAGGTTAAAATGTCTGGGCAGAGTATTGAGAAAGCAATTAGCAGGCTCAGAGAGGTGAACATGATAGTTACATAAGACCTAAGAATCCACCAAATGAGCATGTCTTAGACCCTGTATAGTCCTGGAAGACACTCCTTTCACTAATCGTTAAGGAATGCACTAGTGAGGAGGACACTAGCAACATCAAGAAGCTCATATGTTACTGTTTCTAGTAGGCTGGGATTTATAGTAGGAGATGCTGTAATGGAACTGACTTTCTTGTATCAGCGGGGAAGGATTTGAAATAGCAGAGGCCAGATGGTAGCGTTTAATCACCAGGATAAGGTAGACAGAGTTATTTGCAGGCATCAAAGTTGCAGTTATCTATGGTGATATCTAATAAACCATGGTGTTTCTAAAACAAGGCACATAGGCAGACAACAAGGGCATTGCCTGATATTGATGACTACATTTTTCAAACGAAAAGCAGAAGAACAGAAGACTGATGTCAGCTGTGCAAATAGATAAATCACTTTCCATTCCCTAATTTCCAAAATTGAGCCAGGTCTCAGGTAAAGTGATCATTGTTTAAAGAAAAAGCCAAATCTACCTGAGAAAGGATCCTATAGTGCCACAGAGGATATACAGTATTAACTCTGCTGCTCTTCCTCAAGTAAATCTATTGACATTTACCCAAATAACAGTACTGAGAAACAGGTGGAAAAAACCCACATTTTTCCTACAATTTTAGTTTAAAAGTTCAAGCTAACATTGATACCAGGAGTTACCAAAACATCACCACGGTACCCTTAAAACAGTGGAGGCCTAAGTAGACCAGATAATAAATGGAGTCCTGCCTTGAGTCTATTTCACAGTGTGTCCATAGCCCTACAGATCTAGCCAATCATACTTCCATGTTATTTGTATACTTAAACAGGATAAGTATATATAGCAGCTGACAGAATCTTTACATTGATACTTTGACCTATGACATTCATTGCAGAATAAGTCAAGTGCATGATCTTGAAACTGTGTTGAACAATAAATCAGAAATGCCACCACAGTCCAGGTGGAATGGTAGAAATAAGCAATTCACTCAAAGACTTAGCATATGCAGAGGCATTAATCTTCATTATATCCTCTGGATTGTATTGTTAGACAACAGATTTTTGCATGTACTTCTATCCATCCAATTGAATGAAAGCTTCTGATCCTTCTTATTGATGACTGCTGAAAAAATTCATTTGTCTTACAGAAAACACCATAACTGGTATAACTAATGCAATTAGAACTACAACTTAGTTGTAGTCATCTGCCACAATTAATTGTATTACTCAGGGACCAGACTAGTAAGGATCTATATGAACACCTGTGTAGTGTCAGAAAGCTTAGCTAATTGGTCAGAGACCTGGAAGCAGCAAGACTGGAAAATTAGTGAAAAAATATTAGGGAAGTGCTATGGTTAGGACAGGGTTTGTTTGTACCCACTAACTACTGTGTTAAAATTTGATCCCGGCCAGGTGCAGTGGCTCATACCTGTAATCCCAGCACTTTGGGAGGCCAAGGCAGATGGATCACGAGGTCAGGCATTCAATACCAGCCTGGCCAACATGGTGAAACCCCATCTCTACTAAAAACACAAAAATCAGCCAGGCATGGTGGTGCACACCTGTAACCCTAGCTATTCAGGAGTCTGAGGCAGGAAAATTGCTTGAAATCGGGAGGTGGAGTTTGCAGTGAGTCGATATCATGCCACTGCACTCTAGCCTGGAGTAAAACTCAGTCTCAAAAAAAAAAAGCTTGATCCCTAGTGCAAGGTGTTTGGATCGTGGGTGTGGCTCTGTCATAAATGACAGAGTGTTGTCCTCACAGTAATAAGTGAGTTCTTACTCTTTTCATTCCCATGAGAACTAATTATTTTTTAAAAAATCCTGAAACCTCCCTCTCTACTATCTTGCTCCCTTTCTTGCCATGTGACACAATGGCACCAATTCCCATTTGCCTTGCACCAGAAGTGGAAGAAGCCTGAGGTCCTTACCAGATGCAGATGCCCATGCCATGCTTCTTGTACAGCCACCAGAACCAAATAAATGAGCCAAATAAATCTCCTTTATTTATAAATTACCCAACCTCAGGTATTTCTTTGAGGTGACACGGAAACAGACTAAGACAGATAAATTAAGGAAGTTAGGGAAGAAGCATGTAGATAGATGTGTGAGAATGGACACAGAGTCTGTGAACATTTGCATGGCATGTTAATGTCTGATAGACGGCATCCCTGCAGACACGTGATGGACAACCAGTGGATAGGATGTCTTATTCTGCAGATGTGAGGCAGGCTCTGTCCTTGACCACCCCAGTACTAGCACAGCAGACCCATTTGCCATTGCAGCAGAGATGGAGACTATTCATGCACCCAACAGCATGAGCTCTCTCTCAACAAGGCTGATACATCTACTGATACTGTTGAATATCCAACCAGTCGGCAGCAGAGACAGAAGCTGAGCTTTCAATATTGTGTCATCTCTCACAAAGAACAATCAGCCACTTGGTGCCAGGTTTTTCATATCATACTCCTTTCACACTGAGAAAGGCAGCAATTCATTGTGAAAGGAACATATTCTATGTGTGAGTTTGCCTGCCCAGCCCATGTGGAGTATAATTGATGGTATGAATGGCCCTGAGAGGTATACTGAGTAGTCTGAAGAGGATACTGTCTGTACTCTACTCATATCTGTTTTCATCACCTTACCATGTTCATGCTTACAGGCTTCCAGGTGTGCTTTTATTCCCAGTATCAAGCACCTGTACCTTTTTAGGCTTCTGAAACCCATTCTGTCCACCTAAATGAGAGAGCTGGAAGTGCCTTGGAATTCACATTCTTCCAGGAACAGGTCTATTGCTCCAAGGTCAGAACAATGTCAAGGTGTGACCCCCTATTGGAAGCTCTCTGTAGTTTCCAGAGCTCCCCTGTGGAATCTATCCAAAGTTATCCTCTGTGGGGCTTTGATTAATGCTATCTACTTGCTGGTCCTTCTGCTTCACATCCAACCTTCCCTCTCTTCCCTCTCCCTTATGAGTATTCCCAGGAATATTCCTTAATTAACCACTTCATATAGATCTTTTTCTTGACTGTCTCATGATAGCTGTGGCCCAATTCCAGCATAGGCCTGGAACATGGTAAACACTCAGTAAATGTTTGTTGATATATATATATATATATATATATATATATAGCCATTTAGATATAGTGACTGTGCTCAACAGAACCATGCATCCACTTGCAATGGTTTCACAAAAGGTTTGATTTCTGGGCACCAGGGTTATCTGCCAAAAAATAATAAACTACTATGTCACCATCAATCACAAACATTTGCTTCTGGTAATTTTTCTCAGCTCAAATAAGATTTTGGTCTTTGTGATACTTTATTAAATAAATTATGAGGAAGTAGTTGAGATAGGAACTGCAGCTAGATAGGGCCAAGATGAATGTGCATATAATAGAGTATACGCTTGAAAAAAGCATCTAGAGAGACAACAATTCCCTGAATGTGAAGGCAGATCAAAGGCAATTCTCACTTTCTTTAAAGTTTATCTCAAAATCCAACTTTATTTGCAAACTATCATAGCTTCAACTAGAAACGTCTTGTAGTTTAAAGGATCTTGCAAAAGATTTGTAAAAAGAATCTGAACTTCTAAACCACACTGGAACTAGAAGAAAATGTTGCTTGTACTATCTCAAACATTGACTCTTGAAACAAGCCTGGCTCTTGCAATTAACAGGTGGCTCTTTAGAACTGTTTATATCCTCTCAAGATAACCTGAACTCCACAGGATAGACTGTAATCATTTAAGGCAATTTCAGTTACTGAGTATTTTACACATGGTTCTAGGGTCACATAACTCTAAGTGTTACAGCTTTAGATTCCCAAGTATTGGCTAGAGAAGCTCAAGACTCCTCTCTATGCAGATGATAGAGACAGGAGGCAGGGAAATTCTGGGCAGAGGAGAGTGGGTCCCCAGCAAGGGCCCCACCCTCAAGCCTGGAACCACAACCCAAAGAGAAAATTTTCATTCCTGTCTGCCCACTCAAACGTTGTCTTTTTCAAAATCACCCATGGCCCACCCTACCCCTTCATCCGGTGCCCATAAAAACCCCAGATTCAGCCAGCAGAGAGAAGAGAAGCAGCTGTATGTGCTGGAGAGAAGTGGCTTGACTTCAAAGAGATGGCTTGACAATGTAGCTTCAAAGAGGAGTACAACCAGGCACAGCCAGACCTCAGGAGAAAATTATCTTCCTACTCCAACCCCTTTTCAACTCCCCCTCCTACTGAGAGCCACTTTTATCACCAATAAAATTCCCCACATTACCATCTTCAGTTTGTTCATGTGGCCTCATTTCTCCTGAATGCTGGACAAGAATTCAGTGCCATGACTGTGGGTGCAAAAGGCTGCCACACTGACCCTCACCTGAGATGTTAACACTTAAGCCATCTGCAGACAGCAAAGCTAAAAGAGCACTGTAACACTCCTTCTGGGGCTTCAGGGATCAAGGGCATCCCCTGATGCTGCCGTGGGACCCACATAGAGTTCTGCTCTTGCCAGCACCCAAAAGTGCTAGCCCCAGCTCCCACACCCACTCACCTGCAAGATCCCTATCCCATGAAGGGGTGAAGTGTAGCAGGTCCAAGTGAGTGGAATTGACCCCTGACAGTGCCAAAGCAGCCAGCTAGTTCCAGCACCTTAGCACTCCAGTTACCACCCACAAAGGGGTCAGGGAAATATTCTGCTTCACAAAGAGCTCACCCTTAAGGAAAAAAGAGCACTAACGTGTATTATCCAGGTTAAAGAACAGCAAATCTTGTCAGTTCTACCTTCAAATGGAAATCCAGAATTTGACCTCTAATTGCTTTCTTCACCGACACAATTCAGATGAAAGTTACCATCATTTCTCTCCTGGATTTTTGTAATACATTCTATCTCCATGTTTCTGCCCTTGATACATATAGTTTAATCTCAACTCAGTAGCCAGTGTCTCCTTGTAAAATGTGTCTGATAATGTCATTTCCTCAGCTGAAAATCACCCAGTTGATTATCAGCTCCTGGAGTAAAATCCAAAGTACAAACAATGGTTTCAAGGTGCTACACCACGCGCTTCCCATCCCTTTCTCTCAGGCTTCAGTGTCTTTCTCTCCCACACGCTCCTCTTCTCTCACTTTCCCTAAGCCACACTGCCCTACTGACTGTTCCTTAAAAACACCAAGTGCTACCTGCCTCTGAGCCACTGAACTTGCTGTTCCTCTCTGGGCATGCTCTACATACTCCCTCCTGTAGCTGCAGAGCTCAATTCAGTTTCCGACTTCCATCATGTTTTTCCTGCCCTCCCTAGGCAAAAGAGCAACACCCCCCCTTGTCACCCCCACATTTTTCAGCCAGCCCTCCCTCTTTCCCTCCCCTCACTTTCTTTTTCGCTATAAACTTCATCACTGTCTGCCATTAGATATTTGCTTTATTGGTTTACCACCTGTCCCACTAGCCTGTAAGTTCCTGTAGGGCAGACACTTGATAAGTTGTGTTTACTTCTGTATCGTTAGGTCCTTGATGCCAGATACACTGTAGCCATTCAATAATTTGTTGGATGAATTTTTAAAATCTCTAGAAAAATACCATTGCTTTCATTTCAACATTATTTAAACATACCCTCCACTTCCAAATTATTCCCACTGCTTTATAAGTGATCCCAGTGGCAGCAACTCATCCTGGGTCTCTCTTCATCCTCAAATCATCCATTTTCCTCATGCTTCGACTTTTTTTCTGCCTTTGTAGCCATCAAATATTAACAATCCTTCAAGTCCTCCAGGAACCACCTTTCTCCTCATTTGACTGCACTGTCTTGCACTTAAAAGATCAATTACTAGATGTTAAATGACTGAAGGTGGCAGTTTGCCAGCCTATGCTAATGAAACAGCCCTCCTGTCCCTCCAAGGCAGCATGCACATTTCAACAAGAGCCTCCAGGAGACCTTGCACCAGTACTTTAACACAAAAGTTATTGTTAAAAAGAGGATGCCAAGATAAAGCAGGATGAGTTTAGATTCAGGGCAGGTAGTTTGGAAGGAGGACCTTGTAGTATCCCTAAGGTCATTTATGAATACAACTGTCTGAATCACTTATTTAACAAAGAATATGCTATTTGGCTTTTTATTTGTCATGCTAAAGGAGAGCCTATTTGTAAGAAACAGTAATGAATAAATTCTGGAAAATAATGTAAAGCTGAAAACATTTGCCCTCTTGTTCTTAAGTGCACAAAAGCTCACTCTGACCCAAAGAAGTAATTCCAAGGACAGAGGTATGCAAACATTTGCATGGAAAGAAAGCACACCATGTTTGGTTAACTTTTCGAGATGTGCACACTTCTGCTTACAAGCTTTATATTTGATGTATGCAGAAGTTATTACAAAAATAAGTATGTTATAATAAGGAAGATCCTGTAGAAGAGTTCAGAAATATCTTTAAATGCCAAAGTATACACTACATTAAATCCTAAAGATCCACTGTGAAAGAGCGTGTGTATAGTTAAAAATACTGTATTGTAGACTTAAAATTTTGCTAAGAGGGTAAATCTCATGTTAAGTATTTTTATACAATATTTTTTAAAAGGACACAGTATTGTAGGTCCACAATGTATGTTGTTGTGTTGATGTAATGGTGAATTATGTTGATTAGAAATTCTATAAAGACAAAATACTAAGTACTATTGTTATTGCTAAAAGCAATTTACAAGGGAATAAAAGTGGATTCTCAACAAACTCTGAGCTTAGTATTGCACTGATAACTGTAAATTCCAGCCTGGAAAAGTACCTAATACACAGAAAATGGGAAGAATGGGATGAGAAAGACAAGTAACTGCTGAAGAAGGATCTTAAAACTGCTTTGACCTGAAAACCATTTCAGAAACAAGACTAGTGATTTACAAACTGAAACACAGATATAAAAATATATTTGGGTCATCTATTTTTCTAGATCTTTCTGACAACAGTGCCATCTGGAGACTCAGTTTGACCAAGGACACAAGATCTTAAGGAAACTTAGACACCAACACTGAAAAGGCTGCTGAGAAGTCCTATTTCTCTCATTACTCTTATGCTGTTTGTCACTAGAGCAAAGAGACAACTAAACACTTGAAAACTGATTTTAAAAAAAAATCTAGCTGTGCAAAGTTTCAAGAGCCAAAATAAATAAAGTCTATAATACTTAATGTAAAATATGGAGCAGTTAGCCAAGGTTTGTCATTCTAGGAGAATTAAGAAAATAATCATAATATACCGAAATCATTTTCAAGAATGCTAGTATTCCTAAAAGTGTTCTTTCATTTATAAATTTTATATTAAAGTAAACCAATTTGCTTCCAACCAGTAATACAAGTGATTTGAGTAGGATTAAAAGATCTGAGAAATACAGCATTATGCAATAAACCCAGGTAACAAACTTGCACATGTACTCTCTCAATTCAAAAGGTTTTTAAAGGATTTAAGAAACAGAGCACAAATATAACTCATTTCCCCAGGCCTTCCACCACCTGCTCACATAGAACATCAACAGTCTCTGAGTTCTTTCCCCAAGTATCCTTGCAAGGCCCTAAGAGGGTTTCACAAGTGCTCGGAGAGAATCTGATGAGCACGCCTGAGTTACAATGCTACATCCGCTTGATGCCCCCACTCCCTCTGGGCCTGATGCTGCCTGCACTGTGAATAGTTTTTAAACAACATCTCTTTCTTTGCTAGTCTGCCCTGCAATTTCTAATGTGTCTGCCAGGCATAGCTCCCATTTGTCAGTAGGTCATGCTGGGCACGACGACCACCTAGAACATGGGCTTTACAAAGACAAAACTTAAGTGGCAGTCAGTGGTGAAGAAAAAGATCTTCAACCTCCTTTTGTGGTATAGTCACTGAGACAGATGTCAAAGTACAACTATTTCTTCACCGAACTTACAGAAAACAACTGTGCCCAAAAGTTCTTCAGTCTCTTATTCATATAGACCCTATAGTCTCCAAGCTATCTCTAATCTTGCTCAAGTAAAAACTTGGTTGAGAGTTTGGGGGCTGATCCAGGAAGAACGCCCAGTAATAAATCACACTGATATCAGAGCATTGAGTTATCTGAAGGTCACCATAGATTTCAACAATGCTGAATTTCATGCTGAAACTAAAAGACTTGACATTCCTGTGCTTTTGTGTTCCAGTCTCAAGTACAAAAAACATGCTGTTTTACTCAGCAAATGTCTTATACAGATTTTACTTAAAATAGCTTTTTCTTATTTGATTGCTTTTGTTTAACCCCTGTCTCCCTTGTATTTTGTTACTGGCTCATGTCACATGGCCAGAGAATAAATATCAGTGAGAGTGCCCAGGCTGTTCTCATCACTGCCTAGTCTTTACTCATTGAGATATTGTTATCGGGCCAGCTTCTGTGTTTTACTCCCTCTTTACTCAGTAGCAGATACTCTTTTTATTTCCAAAATTCTCCAGATGCTTTTACTTAAACGTCCTCCTGGCAGTTTCCTTCACCAGACCCCCAGATACCCTCAGTAATGTATGCAGGTCAGAATCAAGCTGGCCTTCAATGAAACATGACTGAGGTATTGTGTGGGCCACCAAATCTGTCAAAACAAAAAGATGCAATAGAAATTCAAAAAAAGGTTTAAAGTTTGCAAACTCTGGGTACTCTGGGAGTTATTTGAGGATATTAAGTTTTAGTGCTTTGTAATCATCAATTAGATCTATCAAGGGTTTTATCAGACAAAATCTACCAGAATTTTTATAGCCTATCCAAAAAGTGACAAATAGGGAAAGCAGAGCTAAAAGAAAGATAATGCTGGGAAACAAGTGTTCTGTTTCCGTCAAACGGCACTAAGAAATCTGAACTCAGTCATGTCACTTAAACACTTTGGTCCTTATTTATCACATAAAAGAGCTAGGCTGAGTGTCCAGGACTCTTTCAGTTGTAATAGTTTATTTCAGTAATAATATAATGGTTCTCTAAGTAACCTGGGAAAGGTGGCTGATCATAAATAAAAGAAAGAAATAGAGCTGTGCCTCAGTTGGTAAGAGTATTGTACCAAGCAAGTGATGCTGGCAAAAAGTGGTTTACACAGCTGACAGTAAGAGGTGAGAGGATGGCAGCCAGCAGGAAGGCACAGGAGCTGCCATTTCAGGGCAAAATTTATACTGAAAATGTGAAAACTGGCACACTGTCCAAACAGCAATATTTCACTCAGTGTAATAAATTCAAATCAGATAAAATCACTTTCTCAGAACTCCAAAATACCATATATATGTTAAAATTAGCTTCATGCATAACATTATGTTTTTTGAGATAAAAGTACAACTTACAGGGACTCCAGCAAATTTTAAGGAAGAATAAATCTGATTTCATGTTGTTCCTTATTTGGTTTAGGATATCCTTTTTTAAAATGTCATCTTTTAGGCAATGGATTTTTCACTTAATCCCAGTGAATGCCAGCCATATCAGCAGCTGCCAAAGACAACTCTACCCAGTCTTTTATGTGTGAGAAACCAGCAAGTTAAGCACAGGAGAATTAGCACTTAGAAAGTAGTAATACTTTGGAAGTTTTGTCGTGAAAAATAAATTCCTTGGGTTTTTTGTGAGGGGAAAACACACACACGCATGCGCACACACACATCCCCTCTCCCCTGGCTTGCTTATGAGAGAAATTCTTGAAATCTCTCATTAGAGAAAGGCTGGGGATCTTCCCTGTCCCTAAAGTAGAAAAAGGACACTCCTTGTGCCTTCTTTCTTGATTTGCTTCAGTGATAACAGCAGACCAGAAGCCTCATCCTGCATAGAAGATGTAAAAATTCCTCTTGCTTGAACAAAAGAGTGGGTATCCCTACACATTCTTCTCTGGCTTGCTCCAGAGATAGATTTTTGCAGCCTCTTATTAGAGGAAGCCTGGGGACCTCTTTGTTCCTTCAAAAGAAAGGGAGAACTCTCTGCCTTTTTCCTTGGCTTGATATGGAGATAACTCCAGATCAGAAGCCTCATCCTGCAAAGAGGGGTGAAACTTCTGCTTACTTGAAGGTATTCCCCATGCTTTCTTCCCTGGATTTCTCCTAAAATAAATATCTGCAATCTATCAGTATACGTAGGATGGGGAACATCTCCATTCCTTAAAGGGAAACAGAGCACTCCCTATATCTTCTCTTTTTATTTTATTTTAGATTCAGACGGTACATGTGCAGGTTTACACATGGATATATTGTATAATGATGAGGTTTGGGCTTTTAGCGAACTGTCACTCAAACAGTGAATATTGTATCTAATAAGTAATTTTTTCAACCCTCACTCCTTCCCACCCTCCCCTCTTTTGGAGTCCTGTGTCTGTTATTTCCATCTTTATGTTTATGTGTACTCACTATTTAGCTCTCATTTATTAAATGAGAACATGAGGTATTTTATTTTATGTTTCTGAGTTATTTCACTTAGGATAATGGCCTCCAGCTGTATCCATATTGCTGCAAAGGACATGATTTCATTTTTAATAGCTGCATAGTATTCAATGGTGTATATGTACTACATTTTCTTTCTCCAGTCAACCACTGATGGACACTTAGGTTGATTCCATGACGTTGCTATTAAGAATAGTGCTACAATAAACATATGAGCTCCCTACACCTTCTTATGTGCTTGCTCCAGCAATAAGTCCAACCCTGCATTCTCTCTCTGGAAAGAGGCTGGAGGCCTCTTCCAGCAAGTATTGAAAGAGAAAGCACATTCCCTTCCCTGCTTCCACTGACCCTGCACCTTCTTTCCTGGCTTAACTCCAGAGATAAATTCCTGAATCTCCCATCAGAGAGAGACATGGGGACTACTCCATGCCTGAAAGAGAAAGTGGGCACTCCTTGTACCTTTCTCCCTGACTTACTTCAGTGTTAACTCCAGACTGGAAGATTCCCCTGCTGGGAGATTATGAGACATCTGCTTGCTCAAACAGGAGGGTGGGACTTCCTGCACTCTCTTCCCTGGCTTGTTCTAGTGAGAACTTTAGATCTACAGACTCTCCTTGGAAGTAGTTTCTGCTTGCCCCAACTTTTACAGCTTTCATCCAAAGGACTAGCTCCTAAATCATCTAGCTGTAGCACTTAACAGAGTTCTGCACTCCTGAGTCTCTTAGGCCACAGAGAACAAAAAAGTGGCTTTTAAACTTGCAAATATTTAATAGCTATATTCCCATGTCCAAATGAGTAGTCTGATCAAGAGCAAAGGTATGTACATCAGAACTTCTCCTTTGTGTAGGGCAGAACAAGTGGAAGATAAATACTGGCACTCAGCATCTCTGCAAAGAAAGAAGGAATTAGAAGACATATCTAATATCCCAAATGTCTCCATCTGCATCCCAAAGGACTGGTTTCTATTCCATCCCTCTCAAGACGATAGCACAACTTCACATTCTTTAATTTCCTAAAGGCCACTAAGAACAAAGACAGCCGGTTGGACAAGTATAAACAGTTTAGAGGCATCTAAAAGAACGGTAAAGGTAGTTCTTTTATCCAATGCACAGAAACCATCATAGAGGGTCAAACAAAATAAGAAAACAGAGACATATGTTCCAAATAAAAGAGTAAAATATATCTCTAGAAGCCAGTTCTAAAGAAATGAAGATATGTTATTTACCTGACAGATAATTCAAAAGGACATTTATAAAGATACTGAGGTACAGAAAGCAATGCATAAACAAATTAAGCATATCAACAAAGAGATAAAAATATTTTAAAGTACCAAACATCAACTTGAAAAATATAATATTAATCTCAAGAATTCAATAGGGAGAGTCAATAGCACAGTAGATGGAGTAGAAGAAGGAATTAGTAAACTTGAAGTAAGGTCACTGAAAATCAACCAATCAGAGGAGTAACAACAGTAAAGAATAAAAAAAAAAAAAAGAGTAGCATAACTTAAAGGACCTATGGGACTTTATCAAGTAAAATAACATATACATTATTGGTGTACCAAAGAAGAAGAGAGAAAGGGACGGAAAGATATATTCTAAGAAATAATAGCAGAAAACTTCCCAAGTCTGGGAAAGAAATAAAAATCTAGATCCAGGAAGCTCAACAGCCATCTACTAAGATGAATGCAAACATATGCATACTGAGATGTGGTATAATCAAACTGTCAAAAGCTAAATACAAAGGGAGAATATTGGAAAGCTGCAATGGAAAAGCAACTTGTTGCACACAAGGGGACTCCTATAAATCATCAGTGGATGTTCCAGCAGAAATCCTCCAGGACAGAAGGAATAGGGTGATATATTCAAAAAGTTGAAAGAAAAAATTTCAAGCAAGAATACTATACCCCTCAAACCTGTCCTTAAAAAAAAATGAAGAGAAGAGCAAAACTTTCTTAGACAAACTAAAGGTGAGGGAATTTATCACCACTAGACTAGTCTTATGACAAATGCTAAAAGGAGTCCATCAAGCTAAGTAGTAACATAAAAATATGTGAAAATATAAAACTCACTGGTAAAAGTAAGAATATAGTCAAACTGAGAACACTCATTTACTGTAGTGGTGCTATAAAAATCAATTATACCTCTAGTAGGAAGGTTAAAAGAAAAAACTTAAAAACAACTATAGCTACAATAATTTAAGAGACAATACCTACAAAAGATTTTTTACAATATGTCAACAGAAACAAATTGAAGGCAAGTAAAAGTATAGAGTTTGCATGAGTGATCAAAAGTCATTATCAGCTTAAAATTACATGATGGTAACCACAAAGCAAAAATTGTGGTTCAAAGGCAAAAGATTGCAAGGCATACCAACACAATCATCAAACCACAATGGAAGACAGCAAGAGAGGAAGAGATGAACTAAGGATCTACAAATTGACCAGAAGACAATTAACAAAATGGCAATAGTAAGATCGAAGCTATCAACAATTACTAGATGGATTAAATTTTTCAACTCAAAGACATCAAGTGGCTAAGTGGAACAAATTCTAACTATATCCTAATTATACGCTACCTATGAGAGACTCAGTTCACCTCTAAGCACACACATAGACTAAAAATGGAAGGAAAAACAAAGATGCTACACAAATGGAAACCAAAAGAGAATGAGAAGAGCTATACTTAGAAAGATAGACTTTCAGTTGAAAGCTACAAAGGGAGATTTAAAAGATCATTATATAATGAAAAGGGTCAATACGTCAAGCAGACATAAGAATTGTAAATATATATGCACTTAACATTGGAACACCTAACTATATAAAGTAAATATTAATAGATATAAAGGGAGAGAAAGACTGCAATCAGTAACAAGAGATTTCAATACCCCACTTAATCAATGGACAGAGCATCCAAACAGAAAATCAATAAGGAAACACTGTACTTGAACAACACTTTAGGTTAAATGAACCTAACAGATATTTACAGAACATTTCATCCAACAACAGCAAAATACACATTCTTCTCAAATGCACACAAAACATTCTCCAGGATAGATTATATGTTAGTCCACAAAACAAGTCTCAATAAATTTGAGAAGAATGAAACAGAATAGACAGCCCGAAAACAAATCTATGTATTTATGTCAGTGAAATTTTGGCAAACGTATCAAAGATCACACAACGGAAAGGAAAGACTCTCCAATAAACAGTATTGGGAACACTGAATATCCATGTGGAGAAGAATGAAATTGAACCTTATCTTATGCCATATACAAAAATCAACTCAAAATGAACAAAAGACTTAAATGTAAGATCTGAAGCTGTAAAGTTTCCTGGAAAAAAACATAGAAGGAAATATTGTTTCCTTCTGCACAGCAAAGGAAACAATTCTATTCCCAAGAGCAATGCATGAATTGGGGGAAAATATTGGTAAACGATACATCTGATAAGGGGCTAATATTCAAAATATATAAGCAACTCAAACAACTCAATAGCAATAAAACAACCCAATTTAAAAATGGGCAAAGGATCTAAATAAACATTCTTAAATATTAATGGCCAACAGATATATATGAAAAAATGCCCAACATTTCTAAACATCAGAGAAATGCCAATTAAAGCCACAATGAGATATAATCTCACACCTGTTAGAATTCCTATTATCAAAGAAGAACAATAGTAAGTGTTGGCAAGGTTATGGATAAAAGGGAATCCTTATAAACTATTGGCAGAAATGTAAATTAGTATAGCCATTTTGGAAACAGTATACAGGTTCCTCAAAAAACTAAAACTATATACACACTTCTGGGTATATAGCCAAAGGAACTGAAATCAATACGTCAAAGAGATGTCCGCACACCCATTATTATTTTAGCATCATTCACAACAGCCGAAACATGGAAGCAACCTAATTGTTCATCAACAGATGAATGGATAAAGAAAATGCGGTACATATATACACAATGGAATACTCTTTAGCCTTTAAAAAATAAGGAGATTGGGCCAGGCATCTGTAATCCCAGCACTTTGGGAGGCCGAGGCAGGCAGATCACCAGAGGTCAAGAGTTCAAGATCAGCCTAGCTGGGCGTGGTGGTGTGCACCTGTAATCCCAGCTACTCAGGAGGCTGAGGCAGGAAAATCCCTTGAACCCAGTAGGCAGAGGTTGCAGTGAGCCTAGATCACGCCACTGCACTCCAGCCTGAGGAACACAGTAAGATTCAGTCTCCAGAAAAAAAAAAAAAAAAGATATTCTGTATCACTCACAGCAACAACATAGATGGAACTGGAGAACATTATGCTAAGTGATATCAGGCAGACACAAAAAGTCAAATACTATGATCCCAGTCATATATGGAAACTAAAAAGATCTCAGAGAAACAGATTAGAAAGGTGGTTACCAGAGGCTGGAAAGAAGAAAAGGATTGGGAAACAGAAGATGTTAATTAAAGGGTACAATGCTTTCGTTAGAATGGAGAAATAAGTTTTACTGATCTATTAAACTGCATGGTAATCAAAGTTAATAATAATGTATCATATATTATAAAATTGCTAAAAAAAAAAAATGTTTAATCTTCCCACCACAAAAAAAAAAAAGAAAGAAAATTGGTGAGCTGATGTTCCTGACAAATGTTTTGTTAATCTTAAAGGAATCCAGAGAGATTTTCAAGGCCTCAACTAGAAGTATGTGAACCAGAAGAAAACAAAATTAGTCAAAATGTTGGCAGTGGCAGGGCTGATAATTAGCTGTAAATAAGATTATAAACCTTAGGTTCGTCTTTACTATTCAGCACACTTTATGGTTTGAGAAAGGAAATTGGAATTCAAATGTGAATTTCAGTTTTGTGGCACCTTATTAAAATTATAATGAAAAACTCAATTCCTTTGCTTGGAACAGCAGCATATAATGAACTACACAAAAGGGCAGAAAAGTACAAAAGAGAAAAAATCCGATTCTGTATAATAAAGTAGAAAGAATACAAAGTTGGGAATCAGAAGACTTGGATTCTGTTCCTTCCTCTGCTACTAACTGGCTATTTGGGCAAATCATTTTATTTCTCTGAGTCTCCATTTTCTCACCTGTAAAACGTGGGAACTGGTTCAGGTGAACACGGTTTTATAATCATCAGTGTCAGGTCTCACAGTACTTTCTGTGCCAATAGAGTCAGTATTAAATTATCAAATACTCTCACATAATAGGAAACAGTATTTCATTAAATCCACCTCCCGTCGAGTCTAAGGTGGACAAAAGACTTGACTTGGTGTATTATGCTTCCTATTGATTACAATTCACTTGTAGACTATCCATTTTCTGACATTTAAGAAAGGTCAAAATTCTCAACAGCTTAATAAGAATGTTTATGTCCTTTAAAATGGTATGGCCACTTGGCTATGTTGAATCATTCAAAGGTCCCTGGGATTGTACAAAGTGAATGGCAGTAACTATGAACATCTACTCTACTCTTATCCAGAGTCTAAGGGTAGAAAGAAAAGGAACAATACTGTTAATATTTCAAGAAATTATATTGTCACTGTTAGTAATATATCTAATGCTATGCTCATATCTTCTTTACCTTTCTATGTATGTCCTGATATGCAATTTTATTACATTCAAAGACTTATGTGCAGTATTTCAATAGTTTCCTATTCAGTTGGTAAGATGCAGCATAATTATGATAAACATCATCTAGCATGCCACCTGACTGGAATCCTGAAATATTACAAATGGAAAAGGCAGATGTGCAATTAGACATTTGGCCATACAAAGTGAATACTGAAATAATGTACATTTTTAATTAACAATAATTGTTTAGCCTCTTTACCCAGGTTCCCATTTGTTTCACTCAGGTCTGCAATAATCCTCTTCCATTTTAGAAATACAGAGAATCTAACATCATGTATTCTGTTAACTCACAACTGGCAAACAAGTTAGACACATAATTCTTCCAATTAATGTGTATGTTTATTTTTCTTATCTGTTGCTGAATATTTTATTTGGTAACAAAAAATCTTACAAGTCATTCTGCATTTTTCATATGGCAAATGTGATACAAGGTCACTGGTTAGTTGGTTGGCTTGTTTTCAGATGGAGTTTTGCTCTTGTTGCCCAGGCTGGAGAGCAGTGTTGCAATCTCGGCTCACTGCAACCTCTGTTTCCTGGGTTCAAGCAATTCTCCTGCCTCAGCCTCCTGAGTAGCTGGGATTACAGGCACCTACACCATGCCCAGACAATTTCTATATTCTTAGTAAAGACAGGTTTTGCATGTGGGCCAGGCTGGTCTCGAACTCCTGACCTCAGGTGATCCACCCGCCTCAGCCTCCCAAAGTGCTGGGATTACCGGCATGAGTCACTGAAAAAGTTAAATCCTACTTTTTTACTCCTGACCTTCAATCATTCTCATTTTACAAAAAAAAGTAAGTGAAAACTGATAGAATATTTCTATCTAGTCTCTAAGAAGAAATTATAGAAATAACAAGTTACTTGATGTACATAAATAGAAATGAACTTCAACTTTGTCATTATTTAAATGCTAAGAATTAAAAATTTTTCATAATTGCTTTAACAAACTTTTCACAAAACACCAAATGAAAATATGTAATACATCAAAAAACGTTTACAAGAAACAGACTTAATGTGGGCTGGGAAAGAGTAGGCTGAAATAGCAGATATTTTTTCCAATAGATTAAAATTGTAGCCAGGTGCGATGGCTCTCGCCTGCAATCCCAGTAACTTGGGAGGTCAAGGCAGGAGGAGTGCTTCAGGCTGAAACAAAATAGCAAGGGCTTGTCTCTACTAAACATTTAATAATGTAAAAGTTAGCCAGGCATAGTGGTGCATGTCTGTAGCAGTCCCAGCTACTCAGGAGGCTGAGGCAGGAGGCTCACTTGAGCCCAGGAGTCCAAGGCTGCAGTGAGCTATGATCACGTCACTGTACTCTAACCTGGGTGACAGTGTGACCATGTATCTAAAAAATAATAAATTAATTAAACAAGTAAAATAATAAACTAAATAAAACTATTACATTCCCGCTATAGTACTATTTTTCAAGTTAATGAGCCTTCTTATTTAAATATATATGTTTAGTTACGATATTAAAAAATGTTGTAAACAAACACAATTTAAGAACTGAGAGGATATTTTGCAGTAGTACATCCACATGTTTGAGAATCAAGAAGCTAAGTCTGACAACATGGTTTAAAACTTAAGGACCAATGACTTTGGAACAAGACCACTTGAATTTTAATCTGGCTCCATCACTTACCAGCATAGAGATCTGGGCAAGTTTAGGAAATACCTCTCTACCTCTGCTAACTCATCTGCAAAATAAAAGATGCCTCATAATAATGACTGGAGTGTGAAAGGTCAATGAGCTAACACATGTAAAATTATTAGGAAAGTGCCAAGAACATAGCAAGTGATTAATAATGGTTGGCTAATATCATTTATTACTGTAACAAAATTGGACCACTTAAGGATTCAGCAGTTCCAATTCACCCCAGGCTACAGCCAACGTGTGTGGCTCAAGAATGTCAAGAAAGGTGGACGCACAACTGGCATGAGATCTGGTAACTCACACTGGTGGTTGATCTTACTACCACCACCGTATTAAGCTTAGTTTTAGAGGATCCGAGTAGCCTTGGATCTGCCACTGGCCTAAAATGTGGAAATTATTTTCTAACCCAAGTTTGCACAATGTTAACATCCGGATGAAATATTTTTTTAAATTCATTTATTCATTAATCTTACAATCTCTAGGTCTATTTTTAATGGAAAATATAAATTTTTATTTACCCCAATGCTTATCATTATGTAGCTTTACAGTGTAAATATCTATATCTGTTAAATTAAGAAAAAGCAGTGTGTGATGAATACTTAACTACTAGGGATAGCGATGCATCCCACAAAGTTTTCTAACCTCCTGGAATGCAAAGCAATGTGGAATGGCACATGTCAGAATTACTGGCCAAAAAGATACATTTGCTTATTAACTGGCTTTCATCTTAATATTAGAATTATTTAATTTTTGCATCAAACACTAAAATTATTTGACAATAGCCAACTATTTTATTTGGAATATAGATTCACCTTCAGAAATCACAAGACTTAGAAAGAGGATGGCCTTTAAAGGTGAGTCACAGTGATGGAGTTTGTAATGAAAAAAAATTGAACCCAGATGAGTTTATTTATTTATTTTTTGGCCATAAGTTCCTTTACTAGTTTCCCTGTATTTTTACTTTCTCTCCAAACAAGGTATTAAACTCAGTTAAAAAAAACAGAATAATGATTCCCATGTCTCCTGCAAACCTTACCATTACCCAGTTTTATTAACCTATATTCTCTCTTTGAGCCTTTAGGGGAAAAGTGATTCAGAAGAGTATATGAATGACCTCTGAGCTCAGAACCATTGTGAGGAAACACGTTCTGCTCCTTATCTCAGAAAGTCTGACCTCTAAAACTTAGGATCCGCAATATATGTCCCTGGAGGGTGCCCCTTGACAATCCCAAAGCCCCTTCCCATCCCACCAACCAATATCAACAAGAAATGTTGACCTTTTCAGTTTGGTGTTATTCAACTTTTCTTCACAGCTGTCAACGACCCTGTACTGCAATTCTGACAGTTTTTAAGTAACCTATTTTTCTTTCCTTGTGGAATCAAATTGTGAGTGTAATTGTATTGTATTTTGATGTGTTCCTGTTACCCACATGTCATTTAAACTCTACTCTGATTCACATATTGTTTATGAATGTTTATTGAAACCATTTGGAGGAAGAAAATATTTTCCATTTTTGGAACTATGGAACTATTTTATTTTTAATGAAGCCTTTAATTAGTGAAGAGTCCATTCTTCTTTCACAGTTCCCCTCATTGTCCTAGAAATAAGTTCTAAAAATAAATTATAATCAAGTAGAAAGTAGTCATTTACTTATTTTAGTAAACAACTAAATCAAATTTCGTTTACTAACTAAAAATTATCTTGGTAGATAAGGCACACTGCAGTTGGTTGAGTGCATGAGAAAGCCAAATTAACTTTTTCACAGACCATGTGCAGTTTGCTTCACTGAGGCAGAAATTCCATAAGTAGTACCACAATGACCTGAATTAGCTTACAAACATCTAAAATTCAAAGGAAATAAAATACCTGTTGCGTTCCTTTTAGGAACACTAAAGTTACAACACTTAACAAGGAAAGTTCCACTAACACAGATTTACACTCCTTTAGAGGGGACAGTCCTAGAAATAAAAATTTTAAGGCAGTAAAAACTAAACATGAGGTAAAATGATAGCTAATATTGATTCAATGTAATGTCAAGCACTGTATATTTTGTTAATACAGTGTTTTGCCCGTATTAACACGTTTAATTTTCAAAACACAATAAGGATGTACTATTATAAGAACCATTTTACAGCTTAAAAACTAAGACAAAAGAAAGATTCAATAACTTGCTGGAAGTTATATCCAGCAAGGATCAGAGAGAGAATTTAAGCCCAACTTATTGAATGCCAAATTGCTGCTGCTTACCACTGTGCTATTCTGGAGTCACCAGTGCGCTGAACAAATATTAAAGTTAGGGGACTGGCCACATGACTTTCTTTGGCCAATGATACATGAATAGCAGTGATGTTTAATTTACGATGAAGACTTAAAGAGTCAGGACACAATCCACCGAGGTGATCATGGAAGCATATCTCAAGTAATGCTACCATTGCCACGGTTCCTGAGTAATTACAATGAGCAGAAACCTCTAGCAAAACAGCACTGTATATGTAGAAGAGGTGGAAATTAAAGGTTTGTTACGTTAAATCTACTGAGAATGTGTGATTATTTATTATTAACAGAAAACTAGCCTATCCTGACAAAGATATGCGGACTACACATTATGAGGGTTCTTTCATGGTCAATCCAGTTTTGGAAGGGATTCAGGATGAGTATGATTTTATCCAGGTGAAGGCAGGAAATAGGGAGAGCAAAAGTATAAGTAAAGGTCTAAAGGCAAAGACAACATGAAGTTTTTGAGAACTTTAAGTGGCTGAGAGGACTAAATGTATTCACATTAGGAAACATCCATAAAATACATAATATTCACATAAAATTTGATTTGTTTGGGGATTGACTTTTTTCTACAATCCATTTTCAAAGTCATGTTGAAGAGTTCTAAGTTAGTTACTAGTTTACTTAGGAACATCAAATAACCAATTTTATTAAGACAGATGTTAGGGGCTAAATTCTGTTTAATTTTTGTCACAAAATTACATGACACAATTTTTCAATCAGAACAGTTCTAAAGAGCCACATGGTTTGCTAGTAACTGAGGTCAATGAGCACCTCCTGATTCCCAGCATTTCTTGAATCTTTCTCTTTCACCTTTTTTTTTTATTTGACATGGAGTCTTCCTCTGTTGCCCAGGCTGGAGTGCAGTGGTGCCATCTTGGCTCACTGCAAACTCTGCCTCCCAGGTTTAAGAGATTCTTCTGCCCCAGCTTCCTGAGTAGCTAGAATTACAGGCACATGCAACCATATCTGGCTAATTTTTGTATTTTTAGTAAAGATGATGTTTCACCATGTTGGTCAGGCTGGTCTGGAACTCCTGACCTCAGGTGATCCACCTGCCTCAGCCCCACAAAGGGCTGGGATTGCAGGCATGAGCTACTGCACCAGGCCTTCACTTTTATTTTTATTTTAAATTTGTAAATAAGCATGAGTAATTTGATAGCATATTGGTTGAAAGACAGATTCACATATTGCTAAAATGTTCATTGAACATGTAATTATAGATGGTCCCAAAATCTCAATACCCCAACACCAGTAGGCTTAGAGTTCCAAGTTGTAAAAGAATTCCCATTAGGAATGCCTTTTAAAATTATTTGTCACCTTATGTGACAATGAATAGCCTAATGAGAATTACACTAATTTATTTCCAAATTTTGGTTACAAATTGTAACCCTTAATACCCTTTTTGCCTAGTTTAAGATAGACATTGGCTACTCACTTTTTATGTCTCGAGACCAATATTTCTTTCTCGGTTACTAGAAATCACCTATGAATTATTTAGAAAACTTTGCCAAGGCAAACTGTCTTTGCTAAACAAACATTGCTTTGAAATGGGGTCACTCATTGCAAATTGCATTGGAAAGATGTGATAGACATGTGTGTTTACATCAAAAGGGCAGATGTAGTGTAAGTACAATGAAGGGCAGCAAAATCTACTTATTCAGCAATGAACTCAGAGGCAGGAAGTTTTGTTGAAATATAAATTTGGGTCAGAATCTGAGTCTATCTCTGACTCTGTTATGTGCAAATCCAGCCCTGTAATTGCCTATACTCTCCATTGCCTTCCTGGAAAACTGGGGAATTGATGAGATATTGATGGAGGTTCTACATGATGAAAAAAAATAGTCAAAAAAAAGTGGTAAAAAGTTTTATGAATATAGAAATTCTCTCAACATTGGTTTTTTAAAGCGTGTCACAATCCTCCTAAATAATGGGAAACTGTTAGTATTCTTATACACTCTCAGTGTCTCTGTTGCCTTTAGTATTACTAATCCCCATTTGCTTTTCACCCTTCCTTAGACACACAGATATATACACCACCTTTTGCGTTTTGCACATCATAAAAATAATTTTATTCAGTCACATCTCCTTTACAGAAGCTTTTCAAACAATTCCTTATTTACCCATCTGGTCATGCAGTGTGTCTAAAAGCCCATACAGTTCATTTTTCATCACTTTGACAGATTCTCTTTGGTTTCAGATGACTTTCTTCTCTTCAGTCAGCATTTCTCCTCACCCATGCATGAATGCTGGCCAGGCACAGAAGCTGTGACTATAGCCTCTTATTCTTTCTTGGGAGTGGGCTTGATATAATCAAATTTTAAATGCTTGTGTCTTTTAGTACACAGTATGAAATGATCCATTTCTGGTCATTCTACTTTCTGATTCAGTGATTCAGTAAAGGCACAGTGCCATGAAAAACAAAGTAAGCTCATAAATAATGTGTGCCTCATTTCCTTGCATCTCAGCAGAGAGAAAAAAAGATTGAATAAAACTTTTTCAATTGTAAGAGAATACACCAGCTATCCCTACACACAAATTCTAAAATTTGAAAATATTTATCTAAGAAGAAACTTCCTCATTTATTCTTTTGTTCTTTTCAGCCCTGTTCCTCCTTCCGATGGGAATGACCAATATAGGACTGACCAACATGTCACCCTGGACAGCTAGCTCTTGCTAGCTGGCTTTTGATTAGACTCAACCAATGGGCTTTATTAGCAAAAGACTGGCGGGCAGGAGGAAAAAGAGGCTGAGGTATTTTGTTCCCATGCCTGCCCACTCTGGGTCACTTTTGTGGCAGTAGCTGCATCTTTTCATGGATTCAGCTACGGTCCATGGTTCCTTCTCTGTAGCTCCAGCTCCTAATGGTTTCTGTTAACAGTATTTGCTCTCCTTGCCCATTGACAACTAAAGATGCTACCTGCTTCCTGCTATTGCTAATGTCTCAGTATCTCAACACTCCTTGTTAGCTTCCTTGACCCCCATCATACCCTAAAACACACACCTCTGTATTCTCTTCATCAAAATATCATGTATCACTTGGGTTGAATTTTGCTTTCTACTGAAACCCTAGCTGATATAATCAGCGTTCTTGGTTATTTTGTAAATTACAAGTGGTGTTCCAGTAGCAGCTATTGGCAACCAATCAACCTAAAGTAATGAAGCAAAAGCTGCCTGTCTCTCAAGGAGCAATTTGTATACCCATGTTGGTACCAGCATTATTCACAATAGCTAAAATGTGAAAGCAACCTAAATGTCCATCAACAGATGAATGGATAAGCAAAATGTAGTATCTACATACAATGGAATATTGTTCAGCCTTTAAAAGGAAGGAAATTCTGACATATGTGATAACATGGATGAACCTTGAGGACATTATGGTAAGTGAAATAAGCCAGTCGAAAAAACACAATATTTATGATTCCACTTATAGGAGGTACTTAAATAGTCCAAAATCATAGAGATGAAAAGTAGAATATTTGTTGCCAGAGGCTGGGGGAAGAGGAAATTGCAGGTTATTGTCTAGTGAGTATAAAGTTTCAATTTTGCAAGATGAAAAAGTTCTGAAGATGGATGTTGTGATGGTTGTACTTAATTACATTGAGTACAATGTAAATGTACTTAATACCACTAAAATTAACATTTAAAATGCTTAATATGGTAATTTTTATGTTATATGTATTTTATCACAGTGTTTAAAATGGCAGAAAAAAGCCTCCTGTGATGTTGCAGAGAAAGTATTTTCTGCCCTTATATTCAAGAAAGCATGTTTCATTTGTCCAAGATACCAGGAAAATCAAGGAAGCATATTCCAAAAAGCATAATAAAAGGTACAAATGTATAAATCAAAGTTCTTTTATAATTAAAGCAACTTGGAATCTGTATTTTCCCATCAAAGTTTGGAAATATAACAACGAATAAAAAATGTCACATTGGTCTTTGCTGACTCATAAATGTCCAAAAGTTTTTGTTTTAGTAGAAACTCCTTAGAAAGTTGAATTTTCAATCTCCCAGTAATAGAGCATTGAGAAATTGAGTCCACCTATAATTTTATGCTTGATGAGCATTAGACAATACATACAATTGTCCTTAACCTAAAATGTAAGACCAGACTTCTCTTCCCAAAGGTCAATCATATGTCATGCATGAAATAGCAATGTTGGGTGTTGAGCTGTAAATGGTGTCTCAAAATGGATCCCCAAGTGAGTACATGTTGACCAAATCCCAAAATCTTCCCCTGCACTCTGACTAGTTAGAGCTTCTTGGAGAAAGACACTAAACACAAATATTAGGTTTTATTTAATTCATAAGTACATACATTTTCAGCTAATTTTTTTTTTTTTTTTTGCTTGACTGTGGTACTTTGTTCTGAGTTTCACCTCTATGAGTTTAAAATAAATGACAAAAACACCAAAGCAACTGCAACAAAGGCAAAAATGGACAAATGTGATCTAATTAAACTAAAGAGCTTCTCCAAAGCACAAGAAATTATCATCAAAGTGAACAATCTACAGAATGGGAGAAAATGCTTGCAATCTACCCACCTGACAAAGGACTAATATCCAGACTCTATACGAAACTTAAATTTAAAAGAAAAAAAAAAGATTAAAAAGTGAGCAAAGAATGTGAACAGACACTTCTCAAAAGAAGACATTCATGCAGCCAACAAACATATGAAAAAAGGCTAAACATCATTAGAGAAATGCAAATAAAAATCACAATGAGATACCATCTCTGATAGTTAATATTGAATGACAGCTTGACTGATCAAAGGATGGAAAGTATTGTTCCTGGGTGTGCCTGTAAGGGTGTTTCCAAAAGAGATTAACATTTGAGTCAGTGGACTGGGAGAGGCAGGCCCACCCTCAGTCTGGGTGGACACCATCTAATCAGGTGCCAGAGTGGCTAGGATAAAACAGGCAGAGGAACGTGGAAGGACCAGATTGGCTGAGTCTTCCAGCCTTCATCTTTCTCCCATGATGGTTGCTTTCTGCCCTCAAACACTGGACTCCAATTTCTTCAGCTTTTGGACTCTTGGACTTATACCAGAGACTGAGGCTGCACTGTTGGCTTCCCTCTTTTGAGGCTTTGGGACCGAGACTGGCTTTCTTGCTCTTCAGCTTGTAGACAGCCTATTGTGGGACTTTACCTTGTGATAGTGTAAATCAATACTCCTTAATAAACTCTCTTTCATATATACATCTATCCTATTAGTCCTGCCCCTCAAGAGAACCCTGATTAATACACCATCTTAGACCAGTCAGAATGGCTATTATTAAAAAGTCAAGAAATCACAGATGCTGGCAAGGTTATATAAAAAAAGGAATGCTTTTACATGGTTGGTAAGGGTGTAAATTAGTTCAATCATTGTGGAAGAGAATGTGGCAGTTCCTCAAAGATCTAGAAGCAGAAATACCATTTGACCCAGCAATCTCATTATCAGGTATATAAATTACTCTGTTTATAAAAAGGAATTCCTTATAAAAAGGAATATAAATCATTCTGTTATAAAGATACATGCACATGATTGCAGCACTATTCACAATAGCAAAGACATGGAACCAACCCAAATGCTCATCAATGATAGACTGGTTAAAGAAAATGTGGTACATATATGCCATGGAATACTATACAGTCATAAAAAGGAATGAGATCATGACCTTTGCCGAATCACTGATGAAGCTAGAAGCCATTATTCTCAGCAAACTAAGGCAGGAACAGACAACTCAACACCACATGTTCTCACTTATAAGTGGGAGCTGAATGATAAGAACGCATGGACACACTGGGGTAACAACACACACTGTGGCCTGTCAGGGACGGCAGGGGGAGGGAGAACATCAGGAAGGACAGCTAATGAATGCTGGGCTTACTACCTAGGTGACAGATTGATTCATGCAGCAAACTACCATAACACACGTTTACCTATATAACAAACCCACACATCCTGCACATGTACCCCAGAACTTAAGTTGAATAAAAATAAATAAAATAAAAATAATTATAAGGTATGAGTATAAAGATAGTACACGTCAAAGGTCTATACATATAAGCAAATGTATTTTTAAGCTCAAAAGATAACTATAAGGACATTTGTCATTCTTTTGATTGACCAGTATCTAAATCCTTCCCCTGTGTGGGGAAATTCTCAATCTTTTGAGTCTTAGAAAACTCAGAATCCCACTCTGGAAACCGAAGAGTTAAGCACTTCCCCATCTTCCCTTGTAAGTAGATCAATGAAGCCTGGGCTTTACCAAACAGACTCATTAGCTTAGATTTTGAATAGGAAACTTGTGACACAAAGAATTAGGAGATAAGGGAAGAATTGACAAAACAGACAGAATTTAGAACAAAGTCAAAATTCCAGATAAGAAGAGAAAACTACTCAAATGTAAACACATGATATCTTTAATGAAAAAGAAAGGATGACAAATAGGTAAAACCTAGAGCCCAGAGAGCAGGACCAAATGCTATGAATACTATCTCAGGCTCTGAGATCTAATCAATCTTCAAACATTTGTTTTGCTGGGGTTCATAATTCCCATCAAGCAATGACTGTCATATGTTTCCAATTTTCCCTTTTTTTCAAAAGAAATGTTTATAACAGATAGCCTGTGTCTGTTCCATCATTTTACAAGAAGTGTGGAAACTAGAGGAAATTTTCCTCTTTCATTTTACAGGACTACAAATAGAAAGGATATAGTCTGTACTTAAGGAACAATACCTGATGAATCCCATCCACACTTGGACCTGACTTAATAAGACTCTGGAATTTGAGCTGTTGCTATGAGATGAAACTTTGGGGACATACTGGCTGAGAATGAATGTGTCTGCATGTGGGATGGACATGAATTACTGGGATCCAGAGGATGAACTATGGGAGGCAGCTTCTAAGATTGCTCCCAATAGTGTCTGCCTTCTGGAATTCAAGCCCTTGTTTAATCCCCTTGACTTGAGTGTGGGCTGGACTTACTGACTGTGACAGAATATGACAGAAGGTATGGAATAATATTAGGTTAGAAAAAGACTGATGATGGCCGGGCACAGTGGCTCACACCTGTAATGCCAGCACTTTGGGAGGCTGAGGCAGGCAAATCACCTGAGGTCAGGAGTTTGATACCAGCCTAGCCGATATGGTAAAATCCTATCTCTAAAAAATATAAAAAAAAAATAGCTAGGTTTTGTGGTGCACGCCTGTAATCCTAGCTACTCAGGAGGCTGAGGCAGAAGAATTGTTTGAACCTGGGAGGCAGAGGTTGCAATGAGCCGAGATCACACCACTGCACTCCAGGCTGGGCAACAAAAGTCAAACTCTGTCAAAAGGAAAAGGACAGGGAAAGGGAAAGGAAATGAAGGAAGGGAGGAAGGGAGGAAGGGAAGAAGGGAGGAAGGGAGGAAGGGAGGAAGGGAGGAAGGGAGGGAGGGAGGGACGGAGGGAGGGAGGGAGGTTCGTTGGTTGAGGACTGGGGCTTCAAATTTTCTGCTCTCTCTTGCTCTCACTGTTGCTCATTCTGAGAAAAACCAGCTATTGTAAGCTGCCTTATGGAGAGACTTGCATGGTAAGGAATGGTGGGAGGCCTCCACAGCCAAAACTCAGCAAGGACATAAACCCGCAGCCCAACATCCTATAAGGAACATGACTTTTCCAAGTGTGAGCCTTCAGATGAAATCACAGCCCCAGCCAATGCCTGACTGCAATTTCATGGCAGATCTTGAGATAGAGGTACTCAGCTAAGTTACACTCACATTTCTGTCCTGGAGAAACTGTGAGAAAATAAATGGTCGTATCAAACGTTTAAGTTTTAGAATAATTTGCTACAGCATAAAAGATAATAATCTGCATCTCTAAGAAATCAATATAATCCATTTCATTAAATGATGTTTAAAAATAATAAATATTATTACTTATTATTTAGAAATATGCAGCTACAACAACTGCAAAGAGTTGCATCTGTATCTCAGGACTAAGGAGTAGGAAGGGGTAGGACAAAGACTGCTGCCTTTTCCTTAAACTCCTTGACTTTCAAAAGTTTGGCTCATACTTCCAAAATCCTCTTCCACAAAAGCCCTTTTTCATGGGCTTCTGAAGAGCCAAAACTTCATTTTAAGATCTCAAAATTGCATAGCATTATATAATATTAGCATTTCCAAATGCATTACCTCTGTAATTCTCTCATTTCCTTTGATAGAAGGTGAGAACAGTGCAAATTTTCACATTGTTCTGAAAGCAGCAAAAAAGGACTTGCCAAGGAAAAGACTTCATAACTTTTTGGTGAGAAGTCAAATCATAAGAAGTCAAATACTTAAAATGTAAATTATTTTAGTAGTCTGACATTTAATGAATTTGCAAAGGGAAAATAGAGAAAGTGTGAAAATTTCAGAAATTGACATTCATAAACTAAAACTTTAAAAAGCTATTTAATTTAATGCTGAGCTGATAGAGTCTTGCTTGATTTAACTTCTTTCATTAAAAAGTCATATTGATTTCTTTGCTTTTTCCCTTTGAACTATAGCTTACGTCTATAACCATGTCAAAAACACAGAAATCAGGAAAAACAGCAAGGCCCAAAGGACAAGGTAAAATTCTAGGATTTGAAGGAATTGAATTTATGCACCACCACTGACCTTCTTAAGGTTGCATGAACTCACTTAGGCTAATTAAAAACCATCTATGGAGTAAAAATAAGAATAAACATGCACCTCATAAGGTTGTGTTGGGACTAACAAAATAAAATGGATCATAAAGCACTTAACCAAATAGAACCAAAAGGCTTGGAACTATATTCTATGCTAACAATATTTTGGTGTCCTCATTTAACCCCTAGAAATTGAAAAACATTGACTACAGACCTAGGAGCGTAGAGCTGGAAATAACTGGCTGAGAGTTTCCAAAGCAAATCTTTCTCCTTGAAAGAAGTGTCAGAGGTTTACTACTGAAATACAATTAAAATGAAAAAAAGTTTCCCAGACTGAAGGATGGCAAGTAATGAAAATAAAAACTACAGTCACCCACCACCGGTGATTGGTTGGGGGCTCACTATATGCCAGGCATTGTGCTCAGCACATAACTTCCATTATTTATTTACTTATCACAACAATCCCACTAATTGGATATATTTATACTTATTTCATAAAAGGGCCCTTAAATAAATCATACAATAAGTACTTGATCTGATATCCAAACAAATTTTTTAGTCCAAAAATCTGATAATCAAGAAAACACGGCAGTAGGAATTTAAATGTCCTGAGGGGGGGATAAAAAAGTTTATTGTTTTCATGAAGAGAATGCTTTCCTGTTCTTTGCTATTCACAGAGTTTTCCACGTCTGGGCTCTACTAAGGGACCTGAGGCAAACAGTTTCTGTCTGAGGATGACTCCTCCCAGGCCTCACTGACAGGACCAACAGCAACTGCGTATCCTGAAAACAGCCATCCACTAGCTGGTATTACTCAATGGAAAAAAGTGGAGGGCATGTGTCCTTATAGTAGAATGATTTATAATCCTTTGGATAGGAGAAATGCCAGATATAGGTGAAGGGGAGGAAGGCAACAAATTACACTGCCATGTGTGTACCTATGCAACAATATTGTATGTTCTTCACGTGTACCCCAAAACCTAAAATGCAATAAAAAATAAATAAATAAATAAATATATCTATGTATATCAAAAAAAAAAAAAAGTGGAGGGATCCATCTAAACAGAAGGATGGTTATCAGCTGAACTAATCAGATTCCATCTCTACACCATTTAATCTGGGAGAATGTGAAGATTTGGAAGGCAGAGAGAAGCAGGCTCAAATAGCACAGCTAATTCATATTAGTGAAAAATCCCTGAAATGAAGATCAAACTCCTGAGAAGTAGGCTCCACATGACCAAGCTCTTCCATGATTCCCTGACTTCCTGAATCTGGAGAGTTCAGCATTCCCTTAGTGTGCACTCTTTAAATCATCTTAGGCCAGGGTCAACTTCCTAGGGAAATGTGTTATGTAGCAGAGATTTGTTTATAAGAAATTTATTGGAAAGTATGCTAGGAAACAACACCTTTAAAGATGTGAGAAAGCAGGGTTGGGTGGAGCAAGAAGTCAAATTTTAATATAGTTATATCAGAAGCCTCTGGTGTCCTGTGAAGAGTTCTGGAGCTGGGATAGCCCTTCAGGGTTGGCCTGCAACAGAAGCAACAGAGCCTAGCTAGGTCTTTATGCCCACAACATAGGCCAGGCATTAGGCAAAAGTTCTCCCAGACAGGGCAAGTAGCTTGGATTAGAAAGCTTCTGCTAGCACGGAAAATTCCCAGAGAGAGGCATAGCTATGAACCATCAGCAGCCTATATAGTCCCTGCAGCTAGGGAAGGAGTGCCTCTGTCCTGAAAGGCATAGCTGGGAAGTTCACCACAGCATCCACTAAAGCCCACCCTTTGTACAATTTAGATCTGCTTGCATCATATAGTAAGTTCACCACCCCTTTCCCCCATCTACCAGCCTACACAGGAAGAACTCCTTCAAAATTTAGTTGGTCTTCTGGAGAAACTTACAAAAGAACAAATTACAACCAACATTGCCGCTAGTATTGAGACCATAACTGGTATTCCTCTTCTTCCTCATCTACTATGCATCTCACAACTATATAGTCAAAATAGCCTACCTCTGGCGGTAATCCAGCCCCTCATCCCCAAGGAATCTGAGCCCTTACATACCAGGCGCCTTTCAGTAGGTGATTGCTGTCCTTGGACATTTATCATTGAAACTGACTATGGAAGTATCAAGAGATGCCGCAGTCGACCAGCCGAATGTTAAAGACGTTCTCCTCTGCTGCTATCATGGAGCTGCCACTCTACCTCATCTTAGTGACCAAGGTTAACTTTCGTGCTAATAGTATGACTCCTCTCCTTGCCTACTAGTCTCTAAACACAAGAAATCCAAAGTGACTAGGTAGTATCCATAGCTGAAAGTTTAAAGGAGTTCTTTCTGTATTTCCTGATGGAAATGTTCAGTACCTAAAATTGCAAGAACAGGAAGTACAAACTATCCAAGTGGATCACTGAAAGTTACTATAAACAGGGCCATTTCTACTTCACAAATCACTCACTGTCTTATGGCATATAATGTATACTGCAGAACAGTGCCTTACCCTCAAAGGGTTTCATCTTCAACCTGGCACCTGAGATGAACCTTCAAAGTTCATTCCATCACTCTATTGGGCAGGATATTCTATGTGGCATGGTATGTTAAAGGAAAATTGTGTCCTGTGGTCATGTGCCCATTGCCTTCCTCCTTTACCATAAAGTGGGTCCTTAGGTCTCAAGCGATATGATACAGAGCACCATGTTTGTAGATCAAACATTGTATAAGCCCTCAGGCAGTGAGGCCTTCAAACAAGAAAAGCAAGTCCATATTTAGAACATGTGTCATCTCAAAAAAAAAAAAAAGAAGAAGAACATGTGTCATCTCATCATCTCCAGTTAAGATGAACAGTTGTCTCTTCCATGTTGGACAGAGTTCAATGTAATTGACCTGCCACCAAATGGTTTATTGTTCTCCTAAATAGAGAGCACAGCCGGGCACCATGGATCATCCCAGCACTTTGGGAGGCTGAGGCAGGCGGATCACTTGAGGTCAGGAGTTTGAGAGCAGACTGGCCAACATGGTGAAACTCTATCTCTACTAAAAATCCAAAAATTAGCTGGGCATGGTGGTGGTCACCTGTAATCCCAGCTACTCAGGAGGCTGAGGCATGAAAATCACGTGAACCCGAGAGGTGGAGGTTGCAGTGAGGCGAGATCACACCATTGCACTCCAGCCTGGACAACAGGAGTAAAACTCCATTTCAAAAAATAAGAGAGAGAGAGAGAGAGACAAAGAGAGAGAGACAGAGTGCGCTATACTGGGGGCTACGTGTTTATTTCTGTGGCTGACATATCAGACAGTGAGCACCAACAGTAGCTAGAACAACCTCTGTGAGTGGCATCCCAGGCCTTGGGGCCCAAGCATAGCCTTCACCCTGTAACAAAGGTGATTCTACTGTGCCTTCTGTGGAATAAGGAATAACAGAGGCTGGCTGACATCGACTGGCAGGCCATTCTGTCTACTTGATTGTTACCGTCTCTTCCATAGTGGATGTTCTCTAGTGAGCATCAACGGAGACACAACAGTCTTTATACTTTGTGCCTACTTCCACATGCTCAGACCTCCTTGTTCCTGATTTTCCAATCTTTCTTGTTTGCAGCACCTGCTTAAATCACAAGCCATTCACCATTACCCAGGAATCTAGATCTGTCTTTACTGGAGGTGTCACACAAGTGTTGACCACTGTGGATATGTACTGTTATTGCTATTTGGGGAGCCTCGCCTGAGTGGTGTGGTCGTGAATCAGCAATCTACTCTCAGTTTGCATCCCTGTACTAAACTAGTTTATCCATGAACTGAGTTAGGCCTTTTTCTTCTTCAATTAACTGGTCATAAACGATCCTCTAAAGGGCCATAAGAGGGAGCTGACGAAGTAATGCTGGTGCAAGAGTGGTGACACTGACATGGGGTTCCAGGTTGACTTGTGCCTTCTGGACCGACTCATGACATAATTAAAATGTACTGCTTCCATCTTTTGACAAATTGTTGTTGATCTTGTCCAGCAATGGCTTGGTGGATCCGACCAAACCCAGTCCATCATAGGTGGCGCTGACACAGGTTCAGAAACTCCACCTCTACCAAGCCCCAGCAGAATGTCAGGAGTTACTATGGAATAACACACGATTCTCTGCTACAGATATCCAGCCCTTCAGAGTCGTTCCAAATAGAGGCAAAGTAGCCAGACATTTTTGCCTCCATATCAAACAGCTAAAAGATAGAGGGAAGAGATGCAATCTTGAATGCTGCAGCTCCCTTCTGCTGAGGGCAATTCCTGTGGATAGCCTCAATTTGAATCGTGGGCAGCCAACACTCCCAGCAGCTAGGGGAACGTGACTCAGTGCAACATAGGGAGATGCGTGTGGCACACTATAGCATCCACCACACGTAGCTTGAGTCAGGCCACTTTCTTGCTACAAAACTAGCCTGACTAAAACCACAATGTAGAATTTACTGTTTGCATTTGAGAGGTGCATCCAGAAAACAATAGACTCGTGATCACCCCCAAACAAAAGTCTGCCAGTTCAGAGAGAAAATGAGTAGACTTTGAAAGCCAGTGTTTAATGAATTACTCAACAATGTTGAACTTCTCTAGCATTAGGTACATACATGGAATTAGAGCAGTAGTAAAACAGCCTGAATCTCATATTGTGAGCTTTTAGAGTTAGTGGTGGAAACAGTATTATTTTTATAACTAGTTATACTTCTTTCTATACACCTGTTCTTGAAATTTATCCTAAGGTCTAGGAATTCATACTTTTCCTACAGACAAATTCATACTTTTCCTACAGACAATTCCAACTTAAAGCAAATTCTATTTCAAAGTTTCATTTGAAACTCAACACTCTATAGAGGCAACACTATGGCTAGCGATCAGGGCCCTGAGGCCAGTTCACTAAAGCCTAATACTAAAAAAGAATTACAAAACAATAAACCACTATCTACAGTGAAATCCCTGTAACAAAAAGTATCTTAAACGGAATGATTGAAGGGTCCGGAAGCAGTAAGAAACAGACGCATTTTCTGAGTTATAAGAAAGAAAGGCGGGGTGTAATATAGGAAAAATTATCTTCAATCCCATCTTATCCTGTCCCCAGTTTTAGGCATAACCATTTTATTTGACTGTTCTTGGTGTTCCCTTGAGCACTTTATACAGCCTTCTAATGGCATTTACCTCAATATTTTAATACCTTATTTAAATGTCTGCCTTTTTATGCACTCAGTACCCAGTATCTTTCTAAGGCATTTTATGTATTAAATATACCCCTGATAAAAGAATGAGTGAATAAATGAAGAGACATCAATAAAAGAGCTCATTACCCTGGAGGAACTACCCTGGTCCTCCCGGCACTTCAGAAATGGCACCTAGAGTTTCATCAATGTCTTCCTGGGAATGAAAAATTGAAAGCTGACAAACCGCATTTTTTTTCAGAACCACTTATTAACTTGAATTTTCTACAGCGCTATTTTCCTTCTTCTCTGAGTTTATGTCAGACACAAGGATGGCAGCCCAAGGACCAGTGAGAATCCCACCTCTGTCCCTCCTGCTGCCAAGACAGTGGCAGTGTAAAAACAGCAATTCTAGAAATCTAAGAGCTGAGATTTTTCACAGTGAACCATTTTCCTGGTGGAAGTCCATATTTTTAAGCTTTACCAGCTCCCAGCCCCATTCTGATGATACATATAAGGTGCATGCCATTGCAACTATAATGAGTTTGGGTTCAAGGTGAAACCTTTAAAGGATAATCTAAAACCACATTTGTATTATTTCAACATATATATGGTCCTTATTCTATTAACCCAAAATTCAGCTGGAGTTGTCTCTTTTTTAAAATTCAACCAAGTGTAGTCTAAACTCCTACACCATTTCCTTCCCTACTCCCAGAGGAAATTTTCTGTCCCTCCCAATTGCACTTGAAATTGCACTTGAAATTCTTTAGAAAGAAGGAGAAGAGCACTTCTGTTTACAAATATTACATTCTCTTACTTGATTCTGGCTTCAAGTTCTTTTGAACTCCATAAGCTGGGTTGAGGGATCCTTTCATTACGATTCCAACCACCAATTCCTTCACCACATGAAGTACCAACAAGCTGAAGACTGGGCATAGGTCAGACCTCTACTCTATTTTTGGAAGGGACAGAACTATGTTGCAGTGTCCAGCAAACTAAATTAAAAACTGGATATAAGATGCCCACACTAAGACTCTACTTTCAGGGATCATTTCTATAGTTCATTCCTAGAGAAGTTTCTCTGAAAGTGTAGACCAGCAGTCCCCAGTCCCTGGGCAGCTGAGCAGTACAGGTCAGTGGCCTGTTAGGAACCAGGCCACCCAGCAGGACGTGAGTGGCAGGTGAGCCAGCATTACTGCCTGAGCCCTACCTCCTTTCAGATCAGCTGCAGCATTAGATTCTCAGAAGAGTGTAAACTGTTTTGTGAACTGTGCATGCCAGGGATCTAGGTTGCACGTTCCTTATGAGAATCTAATGCTTCATGATCTGAGGTGGAACAGTTTCATCCTAAAACCAGCCCCTGAACTCGACCTGTGGAAAAACTGTCTTTCACGAAAACAGTCCCTGGTCCCAAAAAGGTTGGGGACCTCTGAAGAGCACTGGAAACCAGGAGGAGGAGCGAGGAGGAGGCACAGGGCTCTCTCCTGAGTGCCAGGCCAGCTCTTTGTGTTGCTTCGCTGCAGGTGCCATTTGGCATTGAGGATTGATTTTCTCTTCCTCCAGGGAAGTAAGCAGGAGAGGGCACAGTCTGAGCGGTTCCCTATACCCAAAGGATAATAAATCATTCTATTATAAAGACACATCCACACATATGTTTATTGTGGCACTGTTCACAATAGCAAAGACTTGGAACCAACCCAAATGCCCATCAATGATATATACTGGATAAACAAAATGTGGCACATATACACCATGGAATACTATGCAGCCATAAACAAGGATGAGTTCATGTCCTTTGCAGGGACATGGAT
>PVKP010015087.1:0-23174 GCA_004027715.1 Plecturocebus donacophilus
AGTGACAGATTGGATAAAGCAAATGTGGCACATATACACCATGGAATACTATGCAGCCTTAAACAACAATGAGTTCGTGTCCTTTGTAGGGACATGGATTAATCTGAAAACCATAATTCTCAGCAAACTGACACAAGAACAGAAAATCAAACACCACATGTTCTTACTCACAGGCGAATGTTGAACAATGAGAACAAATGAGCACCGGTTGGGGAACATCACACACTGGGGTATGTTGGGGGTGGGGCCTAGTGGAGGGAAAGCGGGGGGCAGAGAGATTGAGGAGGGATAACACTGGGAGAAATGGCTGATGTAGGTGACGGGGGGATGGAGACAGCAGACCACCATGGCATGTGTGTACCTATGCAACAATCCTGCAAGATCTGCATGTGTACCCCAGAACTTAAAGTCCAAAAAAAAAAAGAGTCTGGCCTCTCCTCCTCTCTCTTGGTTCCTCTCTCACCTTGTGATACATGGCTCCTCTTCCACTTCTGCTATAGCCTGCAGAATGTGATTCAAATAAACCCTATTTCTCATAAATTACCCAAAATGCAAAATGGACTAACACTAATACTATTTATAACAGTATCAAAAAATATAAGCTAGGAATAAATCTTTAAAAATATGTGTTATATTTGAATGCTGAAAAGTACAAAAAACGCTGGTATAATTTAAAGGTGACTTAAAGAAAAAGTGTTTATATTAATTTAGTCTTTTAAGATATCAATTATCCTCAAATTGATCTATAGATCCAATGCTATGCCAATAAAAGTCCCAGAAGACACATTATAGAAGCTGAGAAGCTTATTTTAAAAATTAAATCAAATATGAAAAGACCTAGAATAACCAAAATTATTTTTAAAATAGATGACAAAGTTGGGGAGCTCATATGAACTGATTTTAAGACATACTACAAGGCTATAGTAATCAAGATAGCATTTCATTGGCAAATTAATAGACACAATAATCAATGAAACAGAATAAGAAATTCAGAAATATTCATGTAATTAATTGATTCCTGACAGCCATTTTCTGGTATGGCAATTCAGTGAAAAAAAAATTATAATTTCTTCTACAAATGGTGATAGGATAATTGGACAGCCACATTTAAAAAATGAACCTCAACCTATATTTTCTCCCATGTACAAAATCTTATTAGAAATGGGTCATATATCCAAATATAATGCTTAATACTAGCCTCAGCAGCAAGAGTGAAACTCCATCTCAAAAAAAAAAAAGGCAAAAACAATAAAATAAAATCCTGACAATGTCACACATTGACAAGAATGCAGAACAACTGAAATTTTTATGCATTACAAATGGAAAATGATATAGCTACTTTGAAAAGCTTTTGGAAGTTTTCTTAAGTTAAACATAATGCTTACCACACAGTTCAGTGATCCCACTCCTAAGTATTTATCTGACAGAAAGGAAAATATTTGTCTACAATAAGACCTGTATTTGAGTGTCGATAGACACTTTATTTGTAATAATCCAAAACTGGAAATGACGACTCGAATACCCATGAACTGAAGAACAAATGAACGCATCCATATGGTAAAACATTACCCAATAATGAAAGTCAACAAACTAGTAATGTATAAAACAACACAGATGAATCTCAAAGAATTACACCATGTGAAATAAATCAGTTACAAAAGATGACATACTGTGTAATTCTATAAATGTGGAAGTCTGGGAATGCAAAACTATGGGGAAAGAAATAGGATCAGGGATTTGTAGAGCCTGGATTGTTAAAGGGGATTAACAACAAATAGGTATGAGGATACTTTTGAAAACAATGAAATTATTTGATATTCCCATTATGATGGTGGTTATATGACTGTGTATGGTTATTCTAACTCATCTAAAAGAGTAAAATTTACCACATATAAATTCTACCTTAATTTTACTGACTGTAAACATAACCTAAAGAAATTCTATGTATATATATTTATCTCTTTCTTCTCTCTCTCTCTTTCTCTCTCTCTCTGTTTCTCAGAGGACCAGACCAAAAAAACCCATGAAATACACATACACAGATAATTCTTGCCGCACATCACATTTTTAATAACAATAAATTTGGTGCAGATTTTACATTTTGAAAAGTTGGAGCTCAGTTCTTCCTATATCATAAAGCATCTCCAGAACAGCTACAAATAATAGACTTAATTTGAAGTTGTATTTCTTCTGGTTTATAGGCCAATATGAACTAAAAGGGAGACAAAATAAATCAGAACATTTTTTCTGCTTTAGTTCTCTTTCATGTCCACATTTACATTATGTAATACATTTCAATTTAGCCGTGGAATTATTTGCTGCTTGGGAGAAAATGAGAGCATTCAGAGGCCCTGAAGTTCTGTGAGTCATAAGAAATGCGTAGAGCTCAGATTTCACAGCTTCAGAGTGGGAACTCAGGCACTTTCTTTCTACCAACTTTCACTCATATTCTTTTTTAACAATGCTGAAAAAAAGACAAAAATACTTCTGTTAATGAAGATTGTAATTGCCGTGAATAATTGTTCTGAAAAATTTGATAATCACTCCTATGATTTTGCTGGAGACCTTAAAAGATAGTACTGGATTTTTCTGTATCCCAGTTAATATTCACAACAATTGAATATAGCCTTTCCTTATGTGCCAATTATGCACAATCTGAGCTGGTTTTGTTATAGTAATTCTCATTATACAAACAGGTAATTTCTGTTGACTATGCATGTCTTCTATTGCCTTCCTTTCCTTTGTTTTCCTTCCCCTCCTTTCTCTTCGCTTATGGATTGAATGTTTCTTCCCCCCACACCTTCAAATTCATATGTTGAAATCCTAATTCCCAGTGTGACGGTATTAGAAGGTGGAACTTTGGGAGGTAATTAGCTTATAAGAGTGAAGCTTTCATGTTAGGATTAATACTGTTATAAAAGGAAAAGACACCAGCACTTAGTTCCACTTCATCAAATGATATCTAAGAACATAGAATCATAAAGTTCCCTCTGTGTACATGTGAATCAAGCATCCCAGGCAAAAAACAATAGAGTAGAATTTATGCTTTTGTACTTTAGTATGACTCTACTGCTGTTTCTCTAATACTAGAGTATTTTAAGAAGTCCAGCTACTTTTCAGACTCTTGTTTCTCTTCATTTTTTAAGACTATTTTTATGATTGGTTGGACTTCAATTACACATTGTATAACACATCTCTTAAATAACCCTCCTGGACATCCTTATTCCAGTATTCCTCACAGTGTATATCAGATAATCTTCAAAGGAGAGTATTAAACTTGGGGTTCAAGATATGAAATAGAAAGCCTGTAGTAACAGCCTGTACTTAGTAAGTTATGGATTAATTTTTCTACTATAGATTCATAGATTTTGTGGGTCCTTAGACATATAGCTCAACTCTTTATTATACAGAAGACTAAATCATAAATAGGAAAGTGTCTTGCCAAATACTTTATAACTATTAAATATTTTAAAATACATTTCCAGAGAGCAAAGGTAATTAACAGTACTAAGAATGGTATCATCAGCTGATCACTGTTTTCCAGAGTCCCATGTTAACTACCTGGAAAATTTAAAAGTCAAGATGATGTTAAGGTAAAAAATGATCCCAAAATCTCAGTGGCTTAAAACAATAAACATTTATTTGTTGTTCTAGCTACATGTCCAGTAGGGTCATGCAATTCTAGAACTCCCACCCAGAAGTAATACACAGTGCATCTGTTCTCCTTTATTAGGGCACCGGTCGTATGGACATACCTAAGTTTGGGGTGTGTGTAGAGAGATCCAATTCCATCTGGGAGAGAAGTCTTGAGATGTTTGGTCACCAAATGACCAGAGTGCCATTTGGTCATCAAGTTTGTGGCTCATTGTCCCTTACACATATTAAATTTGCTTAGCCTTTTCCTAAAGGAGAAGTGCTATCCTCAGTTTTGGATGTGCATCTTCTCCAGGCACAGCTGGACCTGATACAAGGGTGGGCCCTTGTATAGGACAATTCTCATCATTCAGAGTAGATGAAAATGAGAGTTATGAGAGTTACATGGTAGTAACTAGGGATTAGTAACTTTGAAATATTTTTCTCTTAAATAACTGAGATTATAAAGGTAGTATTAAATCTTGTACAATTATATAATTAAAAATTAATACTGTGGTTTCTTTGCCTATAAACTATTCTTAGATTTTTTGGAAGCTTCTCGTTTATTTAATTCCCATGTGTCCCATGTGTGAACAGCCACAGCCACAGCTCTTTTCTAGACATGCTTTGTAGATATCCTGGTCTGTCTTCTCTGCCTTTCTTCCTATATGTGTGTCTCTGTCTTTCTCTCTGTCTCCCTCTCCCTCTGCCTCCAAATGCAGAAACTTGGGACTACCAGGCTTGATGGGAAAACCTCACACTTAGTTTCTTTTACCTGAATCTTTGTGTTCCATTGAAAAGTGACTTTAATCCAGTGTTCTCTAAGTATGGTTCTAAGTCTAGCAGCATCAGTATCATCTGATAATTTGTTAGAAATGCAAATTATCAGATCCCATCCTAGACTACTGAATTAGAAACCCTGTTGAGGCTCAGCAATCTGTCTTTTAAAAAGTCTTCCAGGTAGTTCTGATTGAGCTAAAGTTTGAAAGCCATATACTTTCACAGTCAGATGCCAGTGTGATGGAGGAAGAAAAAGAAAGTAATAGAATATTGGTTAAAGAAGTAACAATAGGGAAATGAGCTGCAGGGTTAGGGATTAGATCCTGCAGGGGTTGCTTTTAGGTCATTGTAAGACATAGAAACCAATAGACCTTGTTTGATAAGACCCTCTGAGTCATATACATGAATACTTTCATACTCACATGGGCATATTCACTACTCACTAGAGTCTCTGAAAATTTGAACTTCCTATTTTTCAAAGGTTAGCTTTATTTTATTTTATTGCTTTTCCTTGGCCTTCTAAACAGCTATTATTGGCATATGCTAAATGCTTGCATCCAGACTCCTTAGGTATAGTAGCATCATTCATTTACATATTGTCAATGGCTACTTTCAGCAAGAGTTCAGTAGTTACGACAAAGATTCCTGAACTAAACCAAAATAAAGGTTTCAGTCCTTGTCCTCCAGGGGAGGGCACTAGCAGTACAAATGGATATAAAAGCAAGAAGCGGGTTGGATTAGTTCTGAATGTCTGAAATGAGATGGAGCTGGCATGATTACACAAATAAGTGTCACAAAACACAGTTCTACATAAGAATATGCCTAGGGAGATGATGATGTTCCAAAGAGATAATAAGACACTACAGTGGTTCAGGAAATTCTTTGATGGAGTGTACATACTATATAAGTGTTGCTGATGGAGGAAGACTAGAAAAAACAGGAACGTGGGGAAGAACCTAAGATTCAGAAAGCATTTGGGAACCTTCTGAAGGCTTATTTGCATGCTTTCACAGAGAAAGAACTGATAAAGAAGGCTAAAAAGAGGCTGGAGGAGATGGTGGAAAATGCATGGTCTACATGCTAGAATCACCCTGCTGAGACTTAGGAGCTGTGAAACTCTGGTAACTTATTTAACCTCTATGAATAGCAATGTATTAATTTGTAAAATGCATGCAATCACATATACTTCATAGGCATATAATGAGAAAAAAATACGTAAAAGATCAATGGCTTTTTTCCTGCTGTCATCCCCCTTTTTCCTTCACCACTCTTCTCTCCTGCACCTATACTTTCTGAAGCATAGACACCAAAGAGATGCAGGATACTTTGGAAAATGAAGATGCAGAGGAGAGAGCAACAAACAGGTGCAGACTGATTCAGGGCCATGTTGGAGGGGAGCAGTGGCTGCAGAGCCCAGCTCTGGGCATTTCCTCACTTCTGTGAGGCTCTCTAGTTTTTCCTAATTGACATTCTGCAGGCCCTGTTTGGTCTTATTGCTAATTACTATCTATTTGCCCCATTACTAACCTCATGTTTTTTCCCTTGATATAGTTTGCAAGTCTCTTTACAGCAATTGACTAGCTCTGTTGTAGATTATTTCATCCCGGGTACATCAATGATCACCATTCGCCAAGCTAAATCTTGTTATTGTAAGGTTTGCTGAGGACAAAATGTACATTCGGTTCTTTCTTAGGTAAATGGTTTTGTTTCTTAGGTAAATGGTTATATTTGCAAGATAGTTTTGGGCCTGGGACAGTATTTCAGATAAACACTCTTGCTCTTCCTTCTGAATGTGGACAACATTCAAATTGACAACTTTCTCATTAAAATATAAAGAAACCAAAGAAGGTACCTGGATCCTTGCTTTGTCTTTCGGCAGTTGCTATCACATCTGCTAAGTGTCGTGGGTCTGGCATAGTTGCAAAACGCCACTAGGATTTTTATGAGAATGGAGACGAGTGGGTTTTTTTTAGTGTCTAAAATTAATTTAGTAATTACGTTATTACTGTTTTAAAAAACAGTATTTAGAGTTATGCTAGGAGCAAGAAAGGAAAATACATCTTCATTGCATATTTACACAAAGTCAGAAATATGTATACAGAAGCAGCCTAAATTTTCTGTATGTTTATGGAAAAGATTCAGCATCAGTCTTATTTTTCATGTATTTACTATGGACTAACTTCAAAAACATTTTCTTTTCCAATGAAACTCACTGGGAGTTTTTTTTATTGAGGTCCATAAAATGAAAGAATTGTGTTGAGCAACATAGGGTATCACTCTTTCTCTTTAACATATTTTACTTTGTTCATTACTGGTTTATATGGATGCCTGATACACCCATTGAGTCAACTTTATTTTTAAGTTCCTACTGTGAGCAAGACAAGGTAGACAGAGGTCTCACTTTCAATACTCTCGAGATTTGGCATAGTACACAGATTGTAGCCTGAGTATAGCTAATATAATAGCATTAACAAGGAACCTATTTTTCCACTTTTTTCCTGGATGAAAGATTTCTCTGAGGAAATGATATTTAAGAAAAACCTGAAGGACACACAATTCCTGTTTAGGACGGTTCCTGGGAAGCAACTTTCTAAGCCAGGAGAAGGGTAACATGTTCATGGGTCCATTGAAGGCTTCTGTCTTAATGGGGGAAGGGAGGGCAGGAGCAAAGGGAAGAAGCCAAAAAGGCAAGGAAAAGACTTCAAGACTATGCAAATAATTTGGATATTTGGTCATTTTGCCATTACTTTTCATCTCTGAAGCATTTTACCATTTTCAAAGTACTTTCACAAGTAAAATGTCCCTTCATTCACCTGGATCTTGTGAGTTTGTGTGAACGCTCAGAGAGAGCCTAGACGGCTGTCCATATCTGCAACATCCATCTCTAGTTACTTACAAGACTTCTTTTTTTGTCAATTTTCTTTTAATATTGAGAGCATTTTGTTAGAGAAATATATAGAACCTGATTTAGGTCCTAATTTGGTACTCTATTTTCTATAATAATAGCTAACATTTATGTCTAAGTACTTTATGTATATTAATGCATCAAATCCTATTATCTTTGGAAGGAAAGTGCTATTATTATTCAACATTTTACTGAGCAGAAAAGGAAGGCATAAGCCCAGGGGTACACAGCTGGTACATAATAGAGGTGGAATTTGAATACAGATGTATAGCTACAGAACCCCCATATTGAGCTATAATTCGGTATAGCCTTGCCCACATTTTTCCTCTTGTCTAAGCTCTAATGCTTTGCTTTTTGGTGGAAGCCTCATCTTTATGTCTTCATATGAGCAAAACATTATTCTAGGCACTCTTATAAGGTCTCCGTTTTTTGTTTTGTTTTGTTTTTAGTATATAGCTTTCAATTAACCCAAAGGAGAAATTAACATATAATGAATAAATGTATACATACATTCATATTAGTGTCAAGATGAATTAAAGTTGATTTGTTTGTTAAAAAGGGAATATATTTTTGTAAATTCCATAGGTTATTGTACTTATAAATTAGAGGTCTGTATGTAGAAATTAAAAATTGAGTAATTTTATTCCGAATTTTTCTTTTCTTATGGAAAGATAGTATTTTCTTTTTGTTCCCGGGGTTTCTGTGTGTTCAAAGTAAATCAAATGTGTCATGGGTTTTCTATTTGGAGACACATCAGAACATCCCTCTAAATATATAAACATCCCTCTCCACATTCCAATAACTCTTTCTAAATCTGTCAATTTATGTATGTATACGGATCAGCAAGGAGATGATTTTGTTAAAAATTTACCAGATTAGAAAGAGGATGTAATTGAAATTCAGTGTTATCATCAGTTTCTGGATCTATATAACATATGTTTATGTCTGTGTAGTGAATTATCATTAGGTTAGTAGATACTTATTAACCAGCTACTGGCTGGGCATGGTGGCTCATGCCTGTAATCCCATCTCTTTGGGAGGCTGAGGTGGGTGGATCACTTGAGGTCAGGAGTTTGAGACCAGCCTGGTGAACATGTTGAAACCCCATCTCTACAAAAAACATAAAAAATAGCTGGATCTGGTGGCAGGTGCCTGTAATCCCAGCTACTCAGGAGGCTGAGGCAGGAGAATCACTTGAACCTGGGAGGTGGAGGTTGCAGTGAGCCGAGATCGTGCCACTGCACTCCAGCCTGGGCGACAGAGTGAGACTCTGTCTCAAATAATTAAAAAAAAAAAATCAGGTACTACATTAAAATTACTGTAAAGACATTATAGAACTAATAATGATCAAAAAAGTTTAGTGCATTGCTTCACAGAGACTCAATTCAGTATAAGGGTCAGACATTAAATAAGCAATTTTAAGAGTAATAACTATTTAGAAGTACATGAGAGTATAAAATACATAAAATATATTCATCTTCAACGTCTCTTTGGCCTCTAAAATTTTATCATTCTAACTAAATTTTACATAGGTTAAGAGGTATATGTTCTCAGCTTGGATTTGTTACTGAGTATTTGTATGATCTGAGAAAAGCCAGGGAATCACAATATTCAAGACATAAGGATTGTAGTACTACTCTTCTATATTTTATTTTCTCCATTTAAAAAAGGCAGACAGAGAGTGTGGAACTTGGCATAGTTTAGTGGTTCTCAAAAATGTGAGAGCACATTAGAATCATTTGGAAGATTGTTAAAACATAGGTTGATGGCTCTCCTTACCTTCTGCACAGAGGCTTTTATTGAGTAACTGTAGGCTGCTGAGAATTTGCTTTTCTAACATGATTCAAGGTGAATCTGATGATTCTGTGTAGGGAATCCATGAGCCCCACATGTTGGTGTGCCAGAATGTAGGGATCCATGAGCCCCACACACTGGGCACTAGAATGTAGGGAGCCAGCCCTACATCACCTGTGGGTACCCCGAGTTTGGTGGTGACAAAGGAATGAGAAAAAGACAGATTAAGGGAGAAAGTGGGAGCAGGGGGGCCATAACTTTATTACTCTGGCAGAAACAGTGAGGGCCCCGAGCTCTGATCATCCACATTGTTTATTGATTACAGTCACTTTGATCTATAGGGTAGGGGTGGAGTTATGGTGGAGTGAATCAGTGAGCTGGAACTGAATCAGTGAGCCGGAACTGGTGTGTCATTCTAAGGTTTGATAACAGCAGCAGTTTGGGAGTTTCACAAAACAAGAACATGTAATTTTCTTTAGCCTGTTATCTATGTACAGCTGATGGAATGTGGGCCTCGCAAGGAGCCTACAAGTCTGGCTGCATCATAGTGCTACGAAGGGGTTTTACATCCTTGAGCACAATGGTTATGGTAACAGAGCCTAAGTCACCCTGCACCGGAACATGAGGCACGGAGATGCCTTCCTCCTCAGAGGCCTCCTGTGGCCTTCTGCAGTTTGTTGTTCCTTGTTTATGTGTTGCTCATAACCAATTTATGTAGGCACTCTGTAAGCCCTTTCTCCTTTGCTGCTTTTCCCAACAATTCTGGTTTTGAGACCACACTTGGTGAACTTCTGGCCTAGATGACCTTAAGGAATTATGAAGTACTATGTACTACAAGAAATAGGATTATCTGACGAAGCTTCCAAAAGTTAGTATTTTGGTAACTATTTTCTTCTATGTAGTGACTTTATTGTGGATTTTTAAAAAGTTCTGGTTGTCTTATAATTCCTACCATATTTTAAACTAGTAGGAATGATTTTTCAAGCCACGGAACTCAATGCCAACAATATGTATTCCTCAAATCCTTGAATCCATAAGGTCTTGAAAAAGCATTTTGGTGATAATCCAGCTGGAGTAGGGTCAATGTAGATAAATTCACGAGTACTTTTAGTCATAATTATTCATTATATATGTTGAATTTATATACCCAGTTATAATGAACAAGTACCCAATGTCTGTCAGCTCCCCAAAAAGGAAAACAGCTGAATTAAGAATAAACATTTCTAAATTGATATGAAAAATCATTTTCAAATCTTCAAGTCAAAGTATTTCTTCTGTCTCAACATAATTTTTTAGTCTTCCTTAAGATATGTATAATACATTATTAAAAATTATGAAGCATGAAGTTCTTATAATGAAAAACATACAATTTAAGTAAAAAGGGAGTTGTACATTTACATAGGCTTTCGGTCAGATATCTCTGGCAGGTTCTAAGTATAAGAAATTAGTAATTAATGCATGTTTATCAGAGCATACTATAGTAAAACAGGTAATATGGTAAATCACTCTTTAAGGAGTAATTTTCTATTTCTAAAAGAAGTAGTGTAGAACTGATGACTTCTAATTTCCTTTCTGCCTTTAAATTTTTGCTGCACTTTGTGGCAGACAAAATAGTATTAATAGTTATTTATTATATTCTGTCATATTTAGTGATAAGGCTTCTGGGCCAACAGCCTTTGAAAAAATGTGTCTGGTGAGGATACAGGTAACATGTACAAATTATTATAAATTTCCTTTTCCCACTGAGATAAATGCATTATCTCTACTCTTATTTTCCTCTCCTTGGACTTTCTTCCTTCTGTTTCTAGTTAGCCACTAGATTAGCCAAAAATTATGTAGAAAATATTAAAATCCAAGACACATTTTGAGTATTTTGTTAGTATGACTATGATGAAATTACAGTTGTACAATAAATTCACACAAACAAAACAAAAATTCAGGTTTTTTTTTTTTAAAGAATTTCAAAAGAATAGTATGGACCTTCTGATCTGTCTTTCCATTTTGGCATATAGAATTACCTGAAGCAGATGCACATTTATGTTGTTTCATAGGCTGGCAAAATGTAAGTTAGAATAAACGTAGGACTTTGGCATAGAAAAGGGGGAAGATCATAGAATGTCAGAGTTGTAAGGATATTAAAGATTACTACAGTTAAAGCCCTCATTATGAAAATGAGGCAGTTGAGGCTCATAAAGGCTTATTATCTTTCTAGAATCATAATTGGATATTTTATTGGGTTAACTTGCTTCACCTGTGAGTCTAGATAGGGAGCATAAATGTAATGCTTTTAAATACACTATCCAAAATAAAGATGGAGTACATAGACTAAAGGACAATAGCCTTTAAAGCAAAAATAATATTGGAAGGATTATATCACTGGGTAAAACTGTCAGTTTTAAACAATATGCACCAAGTAATATAGTTTCCAAATATAGAAAGCAAAAATTGACGGATATATACAGATAAAATAAATCTACAATCTATTTTCTAGTATTGGGATATTTAAGCATATATCACCATCTCAAGTGATGGATAGATCAAGTACCTAGAATCATTAATAAGGGTAAAGAAAATTAGATCATAAAACCTTAAAAGACATACATAAAAGATTTAACCCAAAAATATTTCACACACTTTTCTTAAATATAACAAAAAATTATACGTCATGTTCTATTCCATAAAGCAAGGTTTAAGAAACAAAACTATTCCTCTTTTAACATTCATATTTTCTGACCCTAAAGCTGTTAAGTTATACATCAACAAGGAAAAAGTGCACAAAAGCATTTATTTTGATATTTTTAAAACTTAATTTTAAATAAGTGAACAGAAGTATTCTACTAAACTTTTAACAACAGCAACAAAAATACTCAATGTAACGTAAATACTTTCAGTGAATAGAAAAAATGGGAACCCTCCTTACTGTTTTTTATCAGACTCATAAAATCTTCAGGGAAGAACCAAATAAGTAGAGTGAAGTAAAAAAAAATACAGTTCAAACTCACTGAACAAATGTAGATGTAAAATCCTAAAAAAAAAGTAAAAAATACATTGAAATTGGGTTTATACAAGGAATGGGTAATAGTCTGAATGTTTGTGCTTTCCCCAAATGTATATGTTAAAATTCTAACCCCCAAAGAGGTGGCGTTAGAGAAGGGGCCTTTGGAAGGTAATTAGGTCATAAAGGTGGAGCCCTTGTGGGTGAGATTAGGACCCTAGAGAGCTCTCTCATCTTCTTTCCACCTTGTGATAATACTAGAAATTAGTAGAAGTTGGTAGTCTACAACCCAGAAGGGAGCCCTCATTGGTACCCTACCATGCTGGCACCTTGGTCATTACTTCCAGACTCTAGAATTGTGAGAAATAAACTTCTGTTGTTTATAAGCCACCCGTCTATGGAACTTTGTTGTAGCAGCCCAAACCAAATAAGACAGAATGCAGGAATATTATTAACGTAAGAAAATTTAGTATTTTAACTTTCTACTTTAACATTATCATATAATTTTAATACATACATAAACACAATCATTTCAAAATCTATTAATAATGAAAAACTCCAAACAAATCAAGATTGGAAGGAAATACCCTTAACTTGATAATAAGTATTTAATATAGTCTAGAGCAACAGTCATTTTCAATGGTGAAACGTAGGAAGCATTTTCTTTAAAATCAGAAAATGACCTGCTATTACCATTGCTATTAATGGTAATAAAGTAGTTAGGCATTGCAGTTAGACACAAAAAATAAAAACACAGATCTAAAAAGAAGATACATTTCAGACACAGTGGAATGTGTAGACAAACTTTAGAAATAGAATTCAGCAGTGTTCCTGGCATAAACTCCTTATACAAATATCAATGGCAACCATATATGCCATTAATAATTCAAAACAGAAAAAAATACCCCATTTATAATAATTTAAAAAAGCTATGGTGTTAAATAATTCATATAACAAGGCACTTAGACTTACTTTGGAGAAAGAAAGAAGACAGTACCAAGGGCATTTAAGAAAACAACAAAAAAAAGTAAAGATAAATAACCATGAATGAAAATACTCAATAAGTCAGAAGAGCACCATTATCCAAATTCTACATTCAATTCAATGCATTCAAAATCTGAACAAGTATTGTTTTTGTGGACCTAGAAAAAGTGATGCCAAAATCAATATAGATGAGTAAAAGGTCAAGAATAAGACTTATTTAAGAAAAACAAGGAAGAGAAATTTGTCTTCTCAGACATCATACTTATTAGAAATTTTAGAATTTAAGTCGTGAGGCACTTTCATATGTATTCACAGATGCACAAATTTATCGAATTCTTTTCAATAAAACTTAAAAATTTTTTAAATTGTTTAAAAAATATTTTAAAATAATATTTAAAAATATCATTGTTTAAATTCACATAGATTATGTATCATCTTCCTTCCTTCTCCTAGCAAAGGCTGCAGCCATTGTTCTATTTTTTTGTACACTTAAACCATGAATTTACATGAATGAAATCTTGGTATAAAATCAAAGGAAGCATTAAACTCTGGTGGAATGAGACTGTTAGTATCGAAAATACATACAAAACTCCAATAAAAATGACAGTAAAAACTAAGCAGAGGGTATGAACAGACAAATTACAGAAAATGAAGTGGAATAACTAATAAATATATAAACTGCTACTTACTAATAATTAAGGGCTTATACATAAAAAGGAAAACAAGATATTTTAAAACTATTGAACTGCCTGAATTTAAACTTTAACAATACTAAATTTTAGTTGAATATGAGGGGATGGGAACTCTCAGAGAGCACTAATGAGCCAGGCTGCATTGCGTAATTCCAGAGTATTAATTGGTACATCCACTTTGAGAAGCATTTTAATACACCAGGGGAAGATAAAAATGTAGCTGCTCTATGACCCATTAATCTCACTCAGAGAAATATACCTTACAGCTGTTTTTCTGTTGAAACTTTTAAAAATCACAACACACAGTAAAAAAATTACATGTTATATCAAAGAAGACATACTGGTATATAATGCAGTTCACCAAGTATTGTGTCAAGTGAAAAATTTTGGTTAATGAGTTGCAAACAGAAGTAATGTGTTTCATTTTGGTGCTAAGGCATATAATTGCCAGTGAAAGATTTTCTGTATTTTTTTCTTTTTACCATGTCAATTAGAAGCTTTTAAGATGGTGCTTACTTTCTCTACCTGTACCCTGGAGTGAGACGTTGTAGAACAGAGCACATAGTCAATTCAAAATGGACATATAGACTGATTGATAAATAGGCTTTCAGTTTTACAAACCACGAAGTTTAAGAGTTTTTGATTCTGCAGCATTGCATAGCCCTTACTGACTGTTACAATATTCTTACTCTTATTACATGTAAGAGTTAATGCAACCACCCAAAACTTCACAGATTAAAATAAAAACCATTTATTTTTTAATGATTCTGTATATTTATTTCTTGGCCTCCTAGGTCACTCATGGAAAAGCAGTATCTGGAAGGTAGTCAGGCTGGATGGTCAAACTTGGCTTTGGTCCTATGTCCAGCACCTCAATTAAAATGGCTGGAATAGGTGGGACTCTATCTTCCATGGGCTCTTCAGAAGACAGTTAGATGGATTTCTTTTCACGGGGGTCTTGATATAGTAAAGTGACTTGATAACACTCCAATAGGCTTGATGCGCAGTTGGATAAACACAGTTACAGAAAAATCAGCACATATGGAGCATAGGTACAGAAGAGTGCAATAATATCCATTGAAGTATTGTTTGTAAGAATAAAATTTGAAAACATCTTCAAAAACTCTCAGTAGATAAATAGATACAGGAAATACTATTTATTCATAGGATAGAATAGTAGTGTTCATTGACTTGAATGAACAAATGATTGATAGATAATAAATGGATCTCTTGATAGACCGATGGACAGGTATTGAAGACATAATGTTAAATGAAAACAACACATTTTAGAGTAAAACATAAAGCACAATCATATTTGTCTTATTAAAAACTTTGAAAGTAATGCTACATGTTTTTATTTACAAATATGCATAAGTACATGTAAAAGATTACCTCTCTTAATTAAAACAGTTGCCTTTGGGGAGGATAGGATTAGAATGGGAATGAGTAGAGAAATAGAGGAAACTACATTTTCTTCTATGTTTTAAATTGGGTGTAAAAATAATAAAATGTCAACCTTTAAACAATTTTGGATGTTTAGTAATTTATTCCTGTTGTTTTTAGTGTTTTAAAGAACTCAAAGACAAAACAAGATACAGAACAATGTTATAAAAATATAAGATTATTAGTGGAGACACTACCTTTTTCAGGTGATTATTTTCATTAAATATATTTTGACTCCTCCTAGAGAGGGCAGAAAGTCTCTCTGGAGCACTGATACTTTTTAAAAATTTAAGAGCTTAGTCTGATAAGTTTTTACCTAAAAAAGTCAGTTGCAGAAAGTACCAGGAAGACTAAGTTTTCAGTTCTTACAGAGACATAAGGTCAAAAGCAAGGAAATCAAGGTCAGTTGTCAGTCTGTAGAATGAGTAAGGTGTCAGAAATGGGAGACAAAGCAGTTCCAAGCTTTGAAGCTACGTGACACGTAATGGAGTTCAGAGTCAGAATGAAAGCAGAAGAAAGGTAAAGCTTCCAAGACTGTTCTTGAGAGCAGGTAGCAGCAGCAGCCTGGGTTTGTGAAGCGGTAAGCCTGGTTTAAAGAGAGTGATCCGGAGCAGGCAGAAACACCTAAGACAATGCTTTTCATCCCGAGTCAAGTGGTTTCTGTCAGAGCTTCTCAGGAATACTTTGTTCATTGATCAACCTGCCATCCTTATGGGAATAATTAAGATGACTGCTGAGGGATTCCCATGTGTTTGTATTTCCAAGAAAAAAAACATGATGATGTGATTTTCTGTCTAGATAAGACACAGCCTACTTGTTCCTATCAGAAAGAATCGGCCACATCAAGTCAGGGCAATTGTGTTCGTTTGTCAACTGGGTCTCATGAACTCTGAGACTCCACTGGTCTGCTTGTGGTTACCTATTCTTTTCTGACATGTTTAGTCTTCTTATCCCAAGGTAAGAGTAAGGTCAGTGAGTGAGCAGAATCTTAGCAAAGGCTGGAGGCATGAGGAAGTTGTCTATTTTCTCTCCCTTTCTCTCAAGATTTCTGAGAATTATGCTGATCCCAAGAGGTGTGCCCAAGGGAACATGAATTACTGCAGAATTACCAATCAAGGTGAAGACAGAGAAAATGTCAGGTAAATGTTAACTGTGTGTTGTTTACTTAGACTTCTCCCTGAGGGAAGAGGGCTAAATCATTGGAATTGAGTGAGTGGTTTTGCAGGTCTGTAATTCTTCTCTGCTGACAACTGTCATTGTAACCTTGTATTTGACATTTAAAAAGCACAGTGCTGGAGAAACGGAGTGAAAGTTCTAGAATGACTAGCACTTCCTTGCTCTATTTAGTGCCTTTACCTTAATTTATTATTAATGCACATTGTCTTCTTTTCTTCAGTGATTGGAGTTTTCCCAAGTTGGATTTTTTCCCTGTGATTTCTCAATAACTGTTATCTATTATTATTTTATTATGACATGTAACCTCAAGCATGTTTTGTGTAGCAAAGCCACCACGTTCTTGCTATAATTTTGGTGGCAGTAGGAAGAGTAAATACCTGTCAGCCACATTCCCTTTCTGATGGGATGAGAAAAATTCATGGCTTAAATATCTATCAGAAAAAGTTTTCTTTTCTGTTTGTGGGTTTATGTAAATTAGTTGTAGTTCATTAATAGTATAATTTATTTAAACAGTCATGATTTCTTGAACACCTATTACAAGTGAAAATTTTATTATAGTTGGTATAGACACCTGGGTGTCCCTAAAATAAGCACATAAAGATACTGAATTATTTTATACAAGTCATGAAATCGGTGCAGGAAAAGTGCTTAATAACTTCAATTTGTAAGCATTTTCATAGCAGATAAGTGCTTCCCTAAAGAAAAGATGCCCAGACCGAAACCTGAGAGAGTCTTACATATCATCTCCAGATCTCTAGCTTTTCCCATGGAGACGATCATTGTGAAATTTAAAAAAATAAATCAAGAGAAAGGAGACTTCAGCTTCTAGGAAGATGAGTTAGATGTCCTTTTCTCTTTTCCTCCTGCTAAGTATAGCTAAAATCCCTGGACATTATGTATAAACAAACAAAAAACTCTAAAGTGTGGTGAAAAGAAGGCAGACTGGCCAGGGACATTGCGATCCAAGAGAGAACATGGTGGTGTGTTCTCTAGGCTTTTTTTTTTTGGTATCCTGTATTTTAATCTTAGAGCTCAATAAAGCAAAATCCAGAAACTCCAGTGCGGGCAGACACACAAAAAACCCAACAAAAGTCTGCTTTTTCTAGCCAAAGAACAGAAAAGGAAAGAAAAATTTTAAACAATAACTGTTCTACTGTTGCTAAACACCACAGAACAAACTTTGGCCCCACTCCACGTGCACCAGCAAAGCTGAAATGAAGAACCTAGAATTCTACTCTTTCTAGGCTGTAACACCATATCTCAAAAAAAAAAAAAAAAAAAGAAAGAAAAATTGCATGAGTCTTTCCCTCATCTTTGAATCTGGTTGTACTCTCAAACCCTTTCTCAACTCAATGCTTCCATGTGATACTAAACTCCCTCCCCAAGGATGTAAGTGGAGAGCATGTGGGGAGGCTGGCAAAGTGAGTAGTTTCTCTCTCTGCCTGCTGAGGTCCTATCAGCAAAGGCCTGTGGAGACTCAGGGCTTTCACCATGGCCCAATGGTAAAGATACATCTGTGGAAGTTACATGGAAAGTAGTTAGAGGACACTTCTACCCCTCAGACCCGGGGAGGTATCAGTGGTGTCCTAATGAAGAGATGGAACTCCCATTGCAGTCCAGCATGTGGGGCCAATGTCAGTTTCTTGGTTTTGCTACTGTACTATACTAATATAATATGTAAACATTAGGGAAAACAAGGGTGAAATATTCATGGGACCTTTCTCTGCTATTTTTTCAACTTCTTATGAATGTGCAATTATTTCAAAAGCAAAAAGTTAAAGAAGAGAAATACATTTATAACAAATTTAAATTTTTGCTCTCAAGTTGACTGCCAATAAATTATTCTCCTCCACTTTTTTTTTTTTTTTTTTTTTTTGAGACAGGGTGTTGCTCTGTTGCTCAGGCTGGAGGTTGCAGTGAGCCAAGGCACACCTTGGCTCACTGTAGTCTCCACCTCCCAGGTTCATGCAGTTCTCTGCCTCAGCCTCCTGAGTAGCTGGGATTACAGGTGCCCACTACTATACCTGACTAATTTTTGTATTTTTAGTAGAGACAGGGTTTCACCATGTTGGCCAGACTGATCTTGAACTCCTGACCTCAAGTGATCCACCCACCTGGGCCTCCAAAAGTACTGGGATTACAAGCGTGAGCTAGCGTGCCTGGTCCAGTCTAAGTTTATTTCACATTTAAAAGAGAAAATAGGTTGAGTACAGTGGTTCACGCCTGTAATACCAGCACTTTGGGAGGCCAAGGTGGGCAGATCATTTGAGGTCAGAATTTCAAGACCAGCCTGGCTAACATGGTGAACCCCCCACCTCTACTTAAAATACAAAAATTAGCTGGGCGTGGTGGCATGCACCTGTAATCCCAGCCACTTGGGAGGCTGAGGCAGGAGAATCACTTGAAACCAGGAGGCAGAGGTTGCAGTGAGCTGAGGTTGTATCACTGCACTGCAGCCTGGGAGACAGACTGAGACTCTGTCTCAAAAAAATAAAATAAAAAATAAAGGCAGACTCTATAATAAAATTTTAAGACAAATATACGTGTCTTCTTTTAGATCTGTTTTCTTTATGACTCCTAACCTATATGAAAAAACTGGTGGAAAATACACACAGATAAGCAACAGCAACCCATCAGTGACTGTTTCCTAGTTGAGGTTCTACAGGATGATTGAATTCTGTGGCAGTCTGCCTAGTTGTTTCTGTAGTCTCTATTTCCTATCCTTCTGGATAATATAGTTAGACTACATTTCTTATCCTCTCTTATAATTATTTGTGGTTATTGGACTAAAGTCTTGTCAAATGAAATTCTGCTGGAAGTGATACATGTTTCTTACTGACTTGGTCCTTGAAAATCCTCTTGATGATCCTTCACCCCTTTCTCCATCTGGAACTGGCTAAGGGCATTCCAGGTGCCCAGAGGAGGGCTGGGCTCAAGATAAAAGAGCCTGCATGCCTTAATAACTCCAAGGAGCAGAACATCCTTATTCTCCTGCAGCCAACTGAACTTTAAGTGAATGAGTAATTATTTCCATTTTTAAAAGCCATTTAGTCCTTGGGATTTAACTGTTGCTGTACTTTTCGTGATGTTGGGAAGGATTGGTAGTGTGTATGGGGATTCTTGTTAAGAGACTAAAGTGGTTGAGATTCCCAATTATTTTTCACACTTGGTGTCTGAAATCTCCCTGGAATTCACACAGCACTGAAGGCAGGTGACCAGGTTCTAGTCTAATGTATATTACTTCATATTCAAAGAGAGATAATTATATAAGGCAATCTTTCAATTCTAACAGTATTGAATATATTAATTTATGTGAAGTACAACATATACTTGGTACTTTTGTACTTCCTCCTTTTTTTACTCCCAAGAGACACTGCAAAATGATTAGTTGGATCTTTCCCTCTGATTCCAGATGTAGCTTCAAATTCCTCAATATGATGCTTCAGGCCACTGTTGCCAATGTACTTATATTGACCAAGGTGCTGAAATCTATAAGTCAATGCTACTCTATATGTTGATCTAATGACAGCTATGGGTGTTAGCACCTTGACTAGCAGGCTCTATAGGTAGGATCATCCAGTCTCTTCTAGCACCTCCATGATGCATTCTCCATGATCCACTCTGTCTATCTCTCACACCTAGTTTCCATTGAAGTGATGATGTTTGCAGAATAAATTATATCTTTCAGGGACTTTACTCTATTTTAAAACATGAGGCTTGAGTATTAATGTCCTAGAGAAAATGAAGGAAAAACAATCTTTAGAAAATATTAGAAGTGAGTCAACTTTTTTTTCCACTTTCACAAATATTACTCTTAAGTGCAAGAAGGCTGTGATATGCCTCACATTATACAAAAATAATAGAAAAATAATTTTAAAATATTTCACTTTTTATAATTGGCACCATAGAGTCAGATAAATATAATTATGAATTTATTACAAAATGTGTTGAGACAGGCCCATATTTCTTGGTTACTCACTAACTCCTTTTGTGTTTATGAAACCAACCCTAGGCTGTTCCTTTGTGGGGTGAACAGTACTAGTGCCTACAAATTTATTTCTCCCTCTTGTTCCAAACCAACAGAAATCAAGTCTATTTGAGAAGGTAATGAATGAGTCAAATTAAAATCCTTGCTATTCCAGTTGTCCTTGGATTCAGAGGTGTGGTTAAGAGGTATAGTAATTTTCGGTGAAATATAGATGGGACTAAACTGGTTTTCTGAAAAGACTGATTTTCTGATGCAGATATTGTCCCCTCTTCTTTCTTTCCTTTCTTGCTTTGAATGCAGTCATGATAGACTCACCTGCTGCAGTCATTTAGAAATCCTAAGGGGAAGGCCAAAAGAATCACAGATCCTTTTGAGCTAATTTAATGAGATTTATTACACCAATGTCAGTAGCTGCTTTCCTCTAGATTTTAGTTTGATGAAAAAAATAAACATATAGCCAGGCGCAGTGGCTCATGCTATTGTCCTTGCACTTTGGGAGGCCAAGGCAGGAGGATCATGAGGTCAGGGGATTGAGACCATCCTGGCTAACACGGTAAAACCTTGTCTCTACTAAAAATACAAAAAATTAGCCTGGTATGGTGGCGTGCATTTGTAGTCCCAGCTACTCAGGAGGCTAAGGCAGCAGAATCACTTGAACCCGAGAGGCAGAGGTTGCAGTGAGCTGAGATCATGCCATTGCACTCCAGCTTGGGTGACAGAGAGAGACTTTGTCTCAATAAATAAATAAATAAATAACATATATATTTTAAAGCTAATATTTTCATGTTTTCTGCAGTTTATAGCCAGATAATAGACTGGGCTTAATCATAAATATATGCAGGAGATTCTATATTTCACCAAGAGAAAGACAGACATCTCACCTCAATAATTGGGAAAAACTTTCACAAAGGAAGTTTCAGCATGTAATTATGAAATATGAGGTGAGATCTAAAATAACTCTCAGAATTTAGTAGACTTTAAGAACCATTATAGGAGGTTTTACTATATCATACTGGAAATAACTGATAATTTATTCCATATTAAACCTATAAAATTTACATGTACTGAGTACTTACTACTTTTAAGCACTATGTTGAGTATTATACCTACTTCTTTATTATCCCAGGGAATCCTCACATCAGACTTAAGCAGTAGAAATATTTTTTACTCCCACTTAATAAATGAAAAAATATTGAGACTTGAAAGGATTAAATAACTGGACCCCGAGCCTCAAATACTACTTGTTTTGTCTTATTCATGTTGTATCTTCAACACCTAGTTTGGTACCTAATAAAGAGTAGGTAGTACATAAGTATTTTCAGTGAATAATAAAAGTATACTGCATCTGTATTTGTTACACTGTTTTATTGAATATCTGCTATGCCATGGTCTCATTCTGAGATCTTAGAACATAAAATATTTATAGAAAAACTTCTCTGTCCTTAAGGAGATAAGATGTGTGCATAATCTTCTTGCAAAGAGCAAATTTCAATGCTGTAAGCTACTCTTTTGTTTCACCCCAAGGTAATCAAAAATGAATTCACAGAGTTGGTGGACTTTGAACTATAAGCAAAGAAAGACCTATGAAAAAACAAGGATGGATAAAGAAGAATGTAAGGGTGATTAATATGTAAAATATAAGGAGAGTGGAGGCGGAAGATAAGTTATGTTTATATTAAATGGTGAAGGTGCTACACAGCAAATTAAAAGTTTGAGCTTTAGGATTTTATTCTATGGTCAATGAGGAATTCACAGCGATAGCTAAGCAATGAAGCAACGTGCTCAGATTTGCTTATAGCAAGGTAGCACTGGAATCAGTTTGGAAAAAGGACTAGCTGCAAAAGTGACAAGAAACTGAAGGTTGCTGTATTCATCTAGGCACAGAGGCTGAGGGCACATGGCTTGAGGGACCCACAGAGGCTGAATATGCAAGAGTCCTGAGGTGGGATAGTACATGAAATTCTATGAAGAGTAAAAGGAAACATTCGAATGTTATTGGAGCACAGAGATTTACAATGACTTTATTCATAATGCAGTCAGTTCTTAAGTGCAGATTCTGTATTTATAAACTCATCTCCTTATAAAATTTATTGTTATCCCCCAGTCAGTACCAATGGTACTTATGAGTCATTTATAGGCATGTACAGACTTGCAAAAAATTTCAGTTCCTAGGGTGCGTATTTCCAGCTGAAACGAAACACAGGAAAGCTCTGCCTGTTTTAGCTCTCATAATATAAATGAGTGTCCTTTTTACAGTCTATTTAGTGCCACATTTCTCATATTTTGTGCTTTTTCTTAGTGATTTCACGTTTAAAATCATGCTCAAGTGCAGTGCTGAAGCACTGACTAGTGTTCTTAGGTGGAAGAAGGTTGCAATATGCCTCACAGAGAAAATAAGTATGTTGGAGAAGCTTTGTTCAACCATGAGTTTTAGTGCTGTTGACCATGAGTTCAGTGCTAAGGAATTAATACTGTCTATTAAGTATTGTGTCTTCAAACAGAAACACACATAAAATAATGTTATATATTGATAGCTTTACAGCAGTGTTGTAACCACAGACTTGTAGGGACAAATCCTTATTTTTCCCTTGAAGAAATGATTTGGTATTTGGTAATTCAATGTTCAGGGCAACTTTGTAGAACGTAACTACTGAAAATAATGAAACTTGAATGTATATATCATAGAATAGTAGACCTGGATGAAACATTATTAATAATCAATTCAATGCCATTATTATACAGAAAAAAAACAGATTCAAAGATATAACGTGAAATAACTCTGGG
>PVKP010015087.1:23274-51362 GCA_004027715.1 Plecturocebus donacophilus
ACTCTTGGCCAGCAAGAGGGTCCCAACCTGAATAGGGGAGTGCGCGGAAGAAAAGGTAGACAGAAAGCGGGGTCTGGAGGGCTGAATAAGCAATACTTGAACAGCAATGCTTAAACAGCAACTTTATTTTGCACATGGTTAGTATATATATTTTTTGCCTATAGTAATTACAGAAACAAATACCATGGTAATTACAGAAACAAATACCATTGTCTTATACACGAAAGGGAACAGAAAATCCTTGGGGTACAAGCTCAGGCAGCAGATAAGAACAATAGAATCAGATACCTTAATCGGGTACAATCAAGTCACACAGGTGGGTCTTATTAGCAGATGGGTTTCATTATCGGGGTGAGGAAACCTAAAGTTAAAAAGTTAATGATCTATACAAGGCACCAGAGAGGCAGTAACCCTATTAGCTTTGCAAACAGCAATCACTAGAATAAGCATAGGACCTCATAATAGTGGGTAAACAAAGTCATAAGAAACAGGAACAGAAAATAGCTTTTTAACACAAACACCTCTATCTTAGCAAAACAGAGAACAGACACAATGTCTCCTCAGACCACATAGGCATCACATCATTGTCTAGTAAAGTTATTTTCATATATCCTTTGATTGCAGTTCCGGCTTTCCCATAGCTCGACTGCCTCCCACGGGAAACTGTGTCCGGGCTCAAGCTCACCGTATGGCGAGGTCCAATTCCGAGGGACCCCACTAGGGAACGAACCCCACAAATAACCAATGCTGCATTCTTATTTATCACTGAGCCTAGACCAGAGTTAGAAACCTTAATTTGTTCTTCAGTACTTTTTGCTACTCCACAGAAATATAAACTTTTAAATAGAATACTGTTCTGGACAAAATATTTAAACCAAAGTATTAGGTGATTAGATTTTCTTTTTTACATTGGAAGGTCTATGATGGGCACACATGATGAATCATTCATGTGTTGCATGGTTGCTGCTCTGATTCCTCATCCTTATCAAGGCTGATCATAATCTTGTATCACTCTAGTCTAAACCCAGATAGACTCAGAATTTAAGAGTCTTTCAAAAGTTACCAGAAGGATCTCTCTCATACAATCATCTGTGCTAAGGTTATACCACTTTTTTCACAACAACCAGCAGCCTTCTGGGAGGTCATAATCTAGCTCAAGGTCAACAGCCTGTGGCCTGCAAGTCAAATTTGTCTCACTGCCTATTTTGCCTAAATTATTGTATTTATTGTGAATTATTGAAACTCAGCCATGCTTATTTTATGATGTATTGGTAATGGCTACTTTCATGCTACCATTGCAAAATTGAGTAGCTGTGACAAAGATTTTAGGGCTTTTTATATTTACTCTCTTGCCTTTATAAGAAATGTTTGTTGACTTCTGGTGTAGCATATAGCATGAAATTTGGTGTCATTTCTCTATGTAAATGGTCTATGATGACACTCTGAAAACATTTTATCTGTTGTTCTGCTTTTATCTTGCAGTTTAAGATACTATATTGAAGAGCTTTATCAAGGTGTCTAGATGACACGAGAGGATTATCTTTTGCTATTTGGCATCATCCAAAAATCTGAATCAATTTAATAAAAGTGAGCCATAACTCACTTTAGCACTTACTGAATCAGTCACCTGAGTTTCCTAACTCAAGGACTGCAGTGGGAAGAATCTGAATCTGCAGTGCATTTCCTGCTTCAGCCTGTCCTCACCAGCTGTCAACATTACCTGAACCAGTTGTTATTGTGGTTGTCAGAGCTGACACTCGAAATCAGTAACGGGACAGAATTAACTTCCCAAGTGTCTTTCCTATTGCACAAGCATATGTAAGAGATGCTTTTATTTAGTTTAGTGACATTTGCCAACCAAGTACTGACAAAACAGTGTGTCTAAACAAATGTTGATTGCACAGATTCATCTCCCCATGATAAGGAATGCTAAATGCATAGAGGTAATTACATAATAATCTCGTAACCACACACAGTGACTTTTGCTTAATGTAATTACTTGGGAGACTGTGTTTTAATGTTGAAACCTGACACTTCAATGAAAAGAAGACTGTGGTAAACAGTCTGGCAGAGCTTCTTCTATATTCTTATTGTTGAACCGAGCATTGTCTTTACTGAGGCTTCCTGAATTTTTAAAAAATTCTCTTCTTAATTAGCAAATTATGGCTAAATTAACTCATTGCTTCAGTTCCTCGTTAGTCTCCTAGGCATATTTATTAAAAAAAGGTTTACAACCCAAGATGAGGATTCTGTGAGAATAAAAACTTTTATTAAGTCTCTACTTCAGAATCTTGTAAGTGTGAGAGAGAAGTATTAGGGATTAGGGGAATCAGATAAACCATGAATAATTGTACAGCCCCCTTCAAGATATAGGCCAGATAATATTTTTATAGGCTCTTTGTAGGAACTGTAAATATGGTAGAACCTAAAGAAAACCATAATCATGGGATGAGGAATGTAGTAAGATATACTATCTTAGGTTGAAATGCTATATAGAGGAAGGAATAACAAGGTCATGAATTCAGAATGAGTGTGAATATACGGATTATTATATATTTATTATATATTATATAGGGGTGATTATATATTTCTGAAATAGATATTTATGAAATACTCTATGATGTGCAATAATGATCCTGTTTTTTTTTTGAGACAAAGTCTCACTCTGTCGCCCAGGCTGGAGTGTAGTGGCGCAATGTCCTCTCACCGTGACCTCCGCCTCCCAGGTCCAAGTGATTCTCCTACTTCAGCCTCCCGACTAGCTGGGACCACAGGCACGTGCCACTACACCCGGCTAATTTTTTGTATTTTTAGTAGAGGTGGGGTTTCATGGTGTTGGCCAGGATGGTCTTGATCTCCTGACCTTGTGATCTGCCCACCTTGGCCTCCCAAAGTGCTGGGATTACAGGCATGAGCCACCGCGCCCGGCAATAATGATCATTTTTAAACGGCAACATGTATGTAAGCAGTGGGAGAAAGGTTATGTAAGAATGCTGAAGATGACTTGGGATTGGGTAGAACAGGCTATTTGAGAGGAAATACGAAACAAGACGATAGGAATATTTAACCATACACATGTAGCTTTGGCATTTTCATATTGGGTCAGTTGACTACAGGTTGTAGTTGCAAATAACCATCCATTAAAAATCACTATAAAATGCCTAAAGGTATGTGTAGTGACGATCAGGAAGGCCTACACACCCAGGGCTGTTCTTTGGTTTTCAGTCACAGCTGCCGTTGGCTTCGTACCTACTGACCTTTTCATAGGCCATTTGTGAATGCAGTAGTAATCTTGATAGTCTGTGACTTAGGGCTCATTTGCATCATGTATTTGTCTATTCAAACCAACAAGCTAAGCATGCAAAGAAGCCGAGTGCTGATATTCTGAAGATCCATTGCTCAGACCAAAACAGAATGGACTTTAAAGTCAAGAAGATATCATTTTATTATATACACACAGCTTTGCCATTTATTAAGACTGTGACTTTGGGCATTTGATTTAACCCCTTCCAAACCGTAACACTTTATGTTAGGATGGCATTAATAATTCATAGGGTTGGTATTTTGATTAAATGAAAAAATAAAGTAGCTGACATATATAATAAGAATCAATACAAAATAGATTATTATGTAAAAAAAAATTTCACCCTTTGAGTGTGAACATGGACTCTTTGAAAAGAGAAATATTTCATGTTGTGTAAGCAAATAATTGTCCTAGGCAAAGAAGAGGAGGGCAACTAGAATTTGTCAAAGTATCGTTTGAAGCCTTAAATGAACAAAACATTTATTTCTTAGACTCTAATATTAATTTGCTTGACTTTGGAAGGGACACATTGTTTTTATACCATATCATTTCACCAGACAGAGTTTTTAAATCTCTCGAGGACCCAAATGGTGGCTTTGCAAGATGTGTATCACATGCAGTCCTTATCTCTGCTCTAATGCTTTACAAACAGAAGCAGGCAGGCAGCAGCATATGACATAGTATTTTGCTCAAGTGAGCCTTAAGGCCAGTGTTCATCATGCCCTAGAAGAGTGCTACCTGATACACAAATAAATAAAATTTATGCCTGCTCCAACTGAGAAGACAAAGTCTTTAGATTAAAGTTCATTTGGAAGGTTGTGATTCAATCTTACACTTGGAATTAAGTGTGATGTCTATAAAGTAGCTCCTTAAAAGAAAAGAAATAAAAAGGTTTTATAGTCTACTACAGCCATCAGGTTCCTAGGGGATTATAACTTTTCCTAGATTCTAAAGTGTTTTGTTGTTGTTATTGTTAGAAAATTCTTATGTCTACATCAAGTAAAAATGACTTCCACTTTGGTAGTCCTTCATTTGCCTTAGTCTTTAGGACTTCTTTATAATGCAGCCTTCCTTCTGGTTCCTTAGTAAGATTCTCCTCCAAACCTTTATGGCTTGAAGAAATAATCATTTTATATTATTTTTTAGAAAAAAAGAAATTTTAGAGTTTGAGGAGAATATCTTCTCAGACCTCTTCTATTGCAGAGATTCACCTGCATCAGGAGTTTCTTAATGGACCTCTGTAGAACTTGAACTGCTCCTTAACATGCTTTGTGAAAGAAAAAATGGTATCATAGTCAGGTTTAAGTTAGAAACTAAGTTGAAGAAACTCATATGATACCATAAAATTTATAGGAATTTCTTGATGAAATCATTTGTTTGTCATTGTTTAACCTGATGTTTCCCAAACATATTTGTGTAACTGATCTTTTCACATCCTCACACCAATATAATGTCACCCTATGGAACTATCCTTCTGTGGAATGCACTTTGGGAAACATTGATATATCAAGAATGACAAATGGCTGCAGGAATATGAGAATGAATATTTATATTTACCTTATTACTTATAATAGGGTCACTCCTTTAATTAATAATTTTATAGCTACTTTTTGAATCATTGAAGTTCTCTGACTTATGTGTATTGTGTGCTGCATTTTCTATTTGTGACACTACAAAAGGCATCGTTTGTTTGAGTCACCGCTTCTCATAATAATTCTTCTTGCCTTGAATGTGGGGATGGGTTCTCCCTTTGGGTTATCTCTAGAAATTAGTTCACAACCCTTCCACTCCCTTAAGATTTCCCTTTAGCCTTTCTTTTTCTCCTAGGATTTCTCCAGATTTTTTTTTAAAGCAGGTGCTATAGCATAGATCTCATGTTCCCTATTTTGCCAATATCTAGGCCCATCTAGGTTATTTTGCAAATTGTTGCTGTTTTTAGATGGCTGTTTTTCATTCCCAGACTATATCATCTTACACTAACAGCTATTGACTATTAACATGTTTGAATAGATAATTACTCTATCAAGTCCGCTTTGCATTTAGTTTCATTCTTTTACAGTTTAATTACTTTTCTGAAATTGTCACTATCTGCAAACTTCATGAAGGTATCTCTTATCAGTTATGCCGATAAAATTTTCAAGCAACGCAAATACCAGATGGTCTCTGTCTCCACTTCTCCTTCCTAACATTCTTTTCAAAATTACCTTATTTATTCACTAACCAATCTATAGAGTCAATCCATATTTTGAGGTTCTTATGTGGGAATTGTGAATATTGTCCTCTTTTAACCTAAAATCCATGCACTGTGCCTGTATATGACACCTTTTCAATGAATTTGTGTGTAAAAGGAACATCAGACCATTCAACAAACCATGTCAGAATAGCATGATATGGACCACATCTGCACAGCTTACTGCTGAAAATATCATTTGAGAAGTAAACAAATCCTCAATGAAATTCCACAAATAGTGTCTATTGTTGCTTCCTTATTTAGAGAGTTTGTTATTTTAATGATAATAACTAATTAAATTAGTCTGTTACATCCTTTTCCTAAGGTCATGTTATCTCAATGCTAATTATGTACTCAGCTGGATGGCTGCTAACTCACAGTTTTATACAATTTATTTGTTTTTTCATATTTTAACGTTTATGAAGTCGGGGTAAATTTTACAATTGGTGGCATGCCATCATTGTGTCATAGCTTATCTGACAGAGTTTTTTTCTTTCTTAGTAATGCATATAATAATGGTGAATCAAAGTCCATGAAGATTTGATGAAATATAGTATTTTAATGCTTTCAGTATGCAGAGTATAATGCTCTGAGACTGGAGATGGTGAGATTGTTACAGGAGAATAATGTTAGCATATCAATTGTACCAAGCTTATAAAGGGCTCTTCAGTACATTATGGCACTTGATTAGCATAATAGCAGTGGCGTTATTATTAGCTTAAATTTACACCTGAAATAAAAACATGATTAAGTGACTTGCTCAAGGATATATAGGTTCACAAAGATAGGATCATGTTTATTTTAATTTTTGAGAATAATATAGTGCTTGGCACATAGCATGAACTCAATATATATTGGTAGAATAAATAAGAGAATAAAGTTCTACTCAAATTTAACTTATTCTCATTTAAATCATCTTCCCTTCTTATTTTGACAGTGATCCATTCCCCTCATCTCTTTCCAGCATTGCATTGTCACTCATTAGATGGTCAACTCTTTAAGGGGTAAGACCAAAATTAAAACACACTCAAAAATATATTAGAACTTTTAGAGTTGGAATAGACTTTAGAGGTCCCTTAGTACTATCTGCTTTATTTTAAAGAAAAGTAAACCATGGACCAGAAAGTCTGAATGATTGATTTAAGTTTATATGGTTAGTAAATGGCAGAAGCTGGCCTTGAAATCAAGCATGCTGCATTTTGGATTACTCTACTCATATTTCTCTTATATGATTGGTTTGGTGGTTAAAGTCAGCTAATTTGTCTTCAGAATTAATCTGAACTTCTAACACATGTGTTCAAATTGCTAGAAATTTCCACTTGAATGCCTCAGGAGAGTGTCAGCCTCAAATTGTGCAAAACAGAAAAGCTTGCTCTATCTACCTCCTGTCTTTAAATCTTGGCTAAAGATGGCCACCCTTTCCCAGTTAATCTGGGATAGACACGTTTTTTTCTCTCTCTCACCCCTCACATCAAAGTAATGCCCTACCGTATTTCTCATATCTGTCTCCTACCCATCTGCTGCTTCCCTATTTCAGGACATCGCCATCTCATTCTAGTGTGCTACTTTGTTCCCTCTGCCTTTGATTTTGTCTCCTGAAATCTATTCTATAAACTATATTAATAATAAAGAAATATAAACATAAATCTAATTCTAATTCTTTTATATTTAAAATGTTTTATTGGTACTTTACCTTCAGATTTAAATCTAAGCCTTCAGAAAGTTCTACACGTTTTTGTAAAATCTGGCTTCTGCCTAATTTTACACTTGTGTTTCCCAATTCAAACATACTCTACAGACATACTAGACATCCAAGCACAGCAATCTAGAGTTCTAGCCCTGGAGTTTCATGTATAGAATCAAATCCTGGCTCTGCTTTACAAAGTAAGTGTTTAAGTTTACTTTAAGTTAATTAATTTCCCTAAGCTTCAGCATCTTCATTTGAAAAATGAGTTTAATATATTAATTCCTATTTATTTATGAAGTACTAGTTATATGCCTGACATATACATTGTAAAAATGCAATAAATATTAGCCATTACTGTATTTCATAGTTCTGTGCCTTTATTCATGTAAATTAGCTTTTTGGGAATGTGATTTCTTTTTGTTTCAGCTTGGGCCAGTCTTTCTGATCATTGAAGACTCAGTTCAGTCTTCATGTGACTTGAAAGATTTTCTTAACATGCCTTTCCCCAGACAGGGCTTCCTGGCACACTGTGCAAATCTTTACTGTAGCACTGTTCATGCTATGCTTCCTGAATTGCATGCCTTTCCAACTAGAACAGCGACTGTGACTTTTAACTCTGCGTCCTGAGACTCTAGCATGGTGTCTGACACAGAGAAGGCACTTGATAAACATTGGTTGAAATCATCTAAAGACCATGAAGGCAGGATATCACTGCTGTATCCCCAGTTATGACTTGCATATAGTAGGCCAGTTGATAATTATATGTCGAAAGAATGAATTTGTGAATTTAAAGATGGATATTCCTTTTGCCAGGTTTCTTCTTCTATGATGTCTCAAAAATCATAACTCTATCAATATCTGACCATCACTATTCTCCACTTTAGTGAAAATTTCTTGTAAAATTCTTTTCTGGGATTGTTGATTGCTTTTATTTTAAGAAGTAGCTGACACTTCTGCCTGTAATGTTAAGGCAAGAACCCATGCCTGATCATAAGGATGAGAAACACTGTATCAGAGCAGTTCCTGCAGTTGTTGCAGCTGTGTTTCCTCCTATACATTTGTGTTTTCCTTGTGACCTCATCAGATAAGCAATCCACCTATGAGATACTTCGGAATTTACTGAACTATTCCTGGGGTTCAACCAGATGTTGCTTTTGGGGATACCCTATGCATTGAAGTTGGCTCCATCTGTCAGAATTTCTTCTGTGAGAAACATCAGATTACTTTACTCACATGAAAATATGCTAGAGTTACAATCAGAATATTCGTATCAAAGAATAACTTGGTGCTGTTGCGTGGCATTGTCTGTGATGGAAATCCAGGACAGAGGACCTCCTCTGGCCCTTCAGGACTGTAAGTTTTTCTCTCTTTTCTTAAATCATTAGGTTTCTTCACACCTGCATGGTTTTAGCAGCCTATGGTTTCAGACCATCTGTGCTTTTGTTTTCTACTTTTTGCTTTCACTGGCTCTATCTGAGACTCTCTTTCTCCCTCTGCTTTTCACACAGGATTGTTGGCATCTGGTTTTATGTGCCACTTATGATGTCACCTGTGCAGTTTGCCACTTGTATTCAGATTTACAGTTTTTTATAAATGCAGATACAGAGTTGAGAATAAAACTGTAGAGTCACTAGGAACTTTGGATGTTAGGTTATTTTGGAATATATGTCAAAACAGTAAATTTTCAAAATTAATTTTTTGTTCTGTAATCCTATGATTGCATTTTTTCCCCACCATTTGAGAACTTGCTAGATTCTCAAAGTCTTGAATTATGAAAACAAACAAACAAACAAAGAAACCAGCATAAGAAACTATTGAGTATCAGGCCATGTGGTGCACAGCCTATGAATGTAAGGAGAAATTTTTCATTCAAACTTGCAGAAGACCGGCTTCATGAAATAACACCAAATAGAGCATTCTACCATTCCCAACACCTTGACTTCTTTCAGTTCCTCAAACACCAAGCTCTTCACTGCCCCGAATTCTTTGATGTGCTACTACTCCCTTTCAGAAATGTTCCTCCTCTTCCTCATCAGAAGAAATCCTCTGGAGAAGGAATAATACTCCCAACACTCTACTTAGCAAATTTCTCTTTCTCTCTCTCCATCATAGCTCCTTTTCTTCTTCCCTTCATAAGCCCTATTGTAACATGCAGTTATTTTCTTTGCCTGTATGATTGGAGTTTTGGGTCTGTCCCTTTACATAGAGCATAATCTTCATATATTCTATTGAGAGAAATAGCATATCTCTCGTTTGCTCCATTGTATTCTTAGAGTCCCGCCATTGTTGAAAAGAAGTAAATATATTTGATGTGCCAAACACTGTTTTAAGTTTTTTGCATGGATTAAGTAATTTATTCTCAAGACAAAGCTTTCAGGAGGATGTTATCCTTGTGTTGCAACTGTGAAAACAAAGAAGCAGAAATATCAAAATCTTGATCCAGGATCACAGAGCTAATATGTGAATGTGTTAGAATTCAATCCTGGAAAATCTGGCTCTGGAATTCCTGCTCTTAATGATTACAGTCACAAAGTTATATATAAGAAGTTAAATTACAAAAAATATGCTTTAATGCAAAGCAGATGATGAACTGGAGTAATGGTGAAATATCCCCAATTAACATTGAAACATGAACAATAATGTCCTCTGAGCGTCCTCTGAAAGGGAGGATTTCCAGGCCAGCTAAACTAGACTGTTGTAAGCATTAAGGTATTAACATATCTAAAGAAAGAATGTGTCAATCATAAGGGAGATTACTCTATAATGGAAATAAATAACACAAAAAGGAGAATGAAGGATGTGATACTTGGCTAAGAAAAACCATCTCCCTTCACCACTTTTTCCTCAGTCTAGGAAGGAAAGTGATAACTTGAAACAACACCTTGTGTGTGTGTGTGTGTATGTGTGTGTGTGTGTGTGTGTGTGTGTGTGTGTGTTAAAATGCCTATAACATAAAGCCTATAATTGTACCCGTTTTTGAGTGTTCATTTTCAAAGCCTCAGCTGAGTTTTTGTATAGCTAATTAGCGGCCATTAGGACATATATGCCCTAATCATGTGCTTATTTCTTACTGTTATGTACTGATTTCAGCAAGGATAACTTGAAACATGAGGTGGGGCGAGGATTGGTGGAGAGGTCGAAGGAAAAAAAATGCTATACCTGCTCTATGTTGCTCTGCATGATTTTCTTAAAAGCTAACTCTGATGTTGGTAGAGTAGTCGTGCAAATTACCAAAGACATAGTAAAATGTTTATCTTCTTCATATAATTAATATTTTTCTTCAGGAGGGACTACATATGTCCTGTGTACTGAATAAATGTAGTTTTTCTGTGCTGAATAAATGACAGAGGATGAGGGAACAAATGGATTGTGATTAGTTTATTGTAACCCTTGCTTTGTTTCTTCCTAGTCAGTAAAACCCAGTCCCCTGGTTGAATTTCTCTCTGTTATTATATTCACCATTCTTATGAATTTTCTACTTCTTGTATAGTAGAAATATTGTATGTCCAGACTTGTATTTACTCAGAGAAATTTTATGAACTGTGGAAGCCCTTAAATACCTATTTTCTGACATTTACACATACACACCAGGGAAATATGCTGCTTTCTAATTAAGCTCCTATAATTATTTTTATTTATTTATTTATTCATTTTGAGATGGAGTCTCATTCTGTCACCCAGGCTGGAGTTCATTGGCATGATCGCAGCTCACTGTAACTTCTGCCTCTTGGGTTTGAGTGATTCTTCACCTCAGCCTCCCGTGTAGCGGGGATTACAGGCACCTGCTACCATGCCTGGCTAATTTTTTGTATTTTTAGTAGAGACGTGGTTTCACCATGTTGACCAGGCTGGTCTTGAACTCCTGATCTCAGATGATCTGCCCACTTCGGCCTCCCAAAGTGCTGAGATTACAGGAGTGAGCCACCATGCCCAGCCTGTAATTTTTTTTTAATGTCATGGAATATCACTATATGGGTTCAGTCTGTTTTTTCCCATGGCCTACATTAGTGACATTTGTATCAAACTAAGTGTTATAGATTTTGAATGTGAGCTAGAAAGCTTCATTGATGTTTACCAAAGGAAGTGTTATCTCACCACTCTCTCAAACCAGTATATTTGCTCTGGTTCTGAAAGCTGATGGAGTTGCCAATTCATGAGACTCACATACGGGGCTTCCTGCTATAAACCCTGTACTCCTGCCACTGTGTCCATTTGAAATAAAATACGAGAATATAAGAATCAGCAGCCTGGAACCAACTCTTGGCTTTAAAACCAGTCATTGTTGATTTTGGACCATTTATTTTCTTAAGACAATTTATAAGTCACAACGAAGGTAAATTTCTATGATATAAGCTTTTTATGAATTATAGTCCTAAATTCAAATGAATAAAACATTAAAATATTATGTCAATGCTACTTGAACACCTGGTATTAAATTTTTTTGTAACATTTGTGGACAGAATAACAGCAATTCTACTGTACTGAAGTTACTTATATATCTTAGTTATTGTTTACATATTGATGCATTCAAGTTAACTGCACTTCCAATATCCTGTGAGCAGGCAGAAAAGGGCCATTTAATCATTAGAATGTATTGTCAATTTAGATTTCTTGAAAAATTAGACTCTTTAAAATCATGTTTTATAAGATATTCTCTATATAATTACTCAAAGCTAAGTGGGAGACACAACTTGTGAAGTTATATTGCTCCATACTTACCCACATGTGAAATATTTGTGGCAAGTATATAAATATCTGTATGTTAATGCTATCTAGTCTTTGAGGTAGGAAAAAGACATAAAAAGATAATGTGTTTAGTCCAATTATGAAGATCTGTTTTTAAAAAGTACATATTTTTAGCCTAGGTTTTACATTCCTAATTTGAATTTTAAAAATCTTGAAGTAAAATATTGAGGTTTCTGGTGCACTTTATAAATGAGGTGTAAATGAGAAGGTCATAGAAACACATTAGAATAACTTGACTTCTAAACAGGGGAGTTTAAGTACAAAAATGACTCATTGCAGTATATCTTGTTACTGATGTTTATGTGCCTGCCTTATCTTTCTTATTAGGATTTTTTAGGGAAAACTAGTTCTGCTTCACTTTTGTATCTCCCATTAAGTTTTGTGCAGTGCCTTGCGTAGAGTTGATTTAAGCTGTATCAATGTATAAATGAAATTATGGAATTATAAGTAATATTATTAATATATTGGTGGCATCTTTAAGGTCCAGCTAGAAACTAGACTCTGGATATATTTTTACAGTATGGTGGAAGCTACTTTGAAATAGAATACTTATAGTTATTAGTAATCAAACACAGGGAACTATTTTTACATTCAACATGTTACCACAATTGAATACCCATAAGATTGGTTTTCCAAGAGAGAAAAACTTATTTGGATCACATGTCTTGTATCTACATAGATACTTGAATGAACATTTATTATGAAATAAATCTCAACATCATTGGTTTTATACCTAAAGGGACTTATTTAGGTCTAAATATTAGATTGAACTTTCAAACTAATGATCTTCAGAAGTTATTCAACCTTCCTGACATGATTTCTCTTTCTTTTCTTTTCCTTTTGATTTCCTTTCCTTTTCCTTTTCCTTTTCCTTCTCTTCTCTTCTCTTCTCTTCTCTTCTCTTCTCTTTTCTCTCTTCTCTTCTCTTCCCTCTCTTCTCTTCTCTTTTCTCTCTTCTCTTCTCTTCTCTCTCTTCTCTTCTCTTCTCTCTCTTCTCTCTCTTCTCTTCTCTTCTCTTCTCTTCTCTTCTCTTCTCTTCTCTTCTCTTTTCTTGCTTCCTTTTTTAGAGACAGGGTCTCACTATGTTATACAGGCTGGTCTCGAACTCCTGGGCTCAAGGGATCCTCCTGCTTTGGCATCCCAAAGTCCTGGGATGACAGATGTGAGTCACCAAAACTGGCCTGACACATTTCCTTTTACTAGTAAAATTGGAACTTCTTTTGATAGAGATTAAATGAGAACAATTAGTTCATCCCTTGAATAAGTTTACATGCTTAATTGCCATACACTTCAGGGAGTTAGAAATAAAAGAGAAACAAAGAAAATCTTGCCTTCATGGACTTTATATTTTATTGAGGTAAACAGAAAGAAACAGATGTTCTATAATATTATGTTAGATAGTGATGTGTTATAAAGGAACATAAAGCCCAATAATGGGCCAGAAAGTGATAGGAGTTGCTGTTTTAGACAGAGTGGCCAGGGAGGGCTTCTCTGAGAAGTGACATTGAAGCAGACACCTGCAATGTGAAGAAAGAAAAACGAGGATAACTTGTGGAAAAAGAGAAGTCCAAACAAAGTGAGGGCCCTGGTTTTGGAATCTGAAAGATTCCCAGATAGGAAGCCAGTGGGGCAGAACATATTGACAAGTGGGAAAGGGATAAGAGAAGGAACAGGGGATGCATCTTTTGAGTGTCATCAGAAGGGTAACAGATTTTATTTCAAATGCAATTAGAAGGGATTAGGGTGTTATGATTAGGGAAGGAGACCTAATCAGTCTGAAATATTAAAGGAACACTCTGGCTACTCCATCATGAATAGACTGTAGAAGGACAAGAGTCAAAGCAGGGAAATAGCAGAGGCTGTTGCATTAATCCAGATACCAGATGAAGATGGCTTGGAATGGAAAATACTGTGGCACATGGTTAGATTCTGGTTATATTTTAATTAGAGCTTACAGTGTTTGCTGATGGATGGCATATAGAGTTGAAGAGAAAGCAGAAAGTCTACAATGAGTTCTATAAAGTGCTTAGCATGTACATGCTAGTTATCTTTTTCAGGAGTCCTTTCATAATTTATGCAACTTGAAAAGTGACAAAAAATGAGCCTGACAGTAAAAAATCAGTTGATAATATGTATATTTAAAAATATATTTAAAAAAAGGATTTTCTGATCCTTTTCTTATCTGTTCTCTAAAAACCATATCTCCTAGTTCCACAAAATAAGTCTGGAGGTACCCAGATGGCATTTATAAATGTTCATGGATGAATCTTCTCAGTTATCTGTAATGTCCTCTTCCCTCATTTAACTGTGGAACAGTCCCTGCATTACCTTTGATGGCAATTTGAAGAACAATGTCCTCTGTTGACTTAGTTCAGCTCTAATGTCTGGGTGCCCAGATTTCACTCAAGTCAAAGGAATCTCTTTAGTATCTCAAACAAGAGCATTCTTGGTAGAATTTCCTTATTTCTTCTTGGGAAATGTCCAGGGATGTCAGGGCTAACTAAAGAAGAGATTTATTATCGAACTTTCTATCTTTTGTAAATATTTTTCTTTCACAAAAAAATGTATTAGATACCTACTGGATAGCAAAACTGTTAATAGAATCCAGGCATACCAAGGGAAACATAGCTTCTGCCTTAAAAGAATTTACAGTATAGTGGGAGAGATATGCAGACATACTAACAATTCAAGTTTTGTTTCATGATTCCTATTATAAATATATTCCAGTTATTGAGGTGCTGATATGAAGTGGTACTGAGCTCTCTCCTTCCAGTTTCTCATAGTAGCTATTTTATTTCAACCACATCTGTCATATACCTCAATACTGACTCTGAGCAGGTAATTTAATCATTCCTAAAAATAAAATTAAAAACTTAAGTCAGGAAACCCTGCAGTTTTATGTTGCCCCTCCATGTCTTTGCTCCTGCTCCCTGCCTTGCCCATCTTCACTCCCATCTTAGGGCAAGATGTTTTCTTGCTCCAGGATAATCCTTTTCCTTCAATTTGAGACTTCTCTCATCTTCTCAAGCCTTTGTCCCATCAAGTCGTTTTTTTTTCCTTTCAGCTTCAACCTCTTGCTATTCATTATCTTTCTGCTATAAGCATTGCATCATGACTTAGACTCTAAAAGTACATCTCCCTCTCACTCAATTTCTTTCTCTATCTACCACAAGCTTTTAAAAAGCATAGGAAAATTCAGATTATACCACAATTAATTATTACTTCTTAACCATCAAAATGGCTACAATTATAATGATGAATGATACCAAGCATTGATTGGTTTGTGAGGCAAAGGGACTCTCATATACTTTTGGTGCTATGATCACTTTTTTCCTTTTTTTTTTTTTTCCCAAGACAGAGTCTTGCTCTGTCACCCAGGCTGGAGTACAGTTACACAATCTTGGCTCACTGCAACATCCGCCTCCCAGGCTCAAGTGATTCTCCTGACTCAGCCTTCTGAGTAGCTGGATTACAGGCATCCGTCACCATATCCAGCTAATTTTATATTTTTAGTAGAGATGGGGTTTCACACATTGGCCAGGCTGGTCTCAAACTCCTGATCATAGTGATCCACCCGCCTCAGCCTCCTGAAATGCTGGGATTACAGGTGTGAACTACCACCCCTGGCTCTTTTGAAAAAGAATTTAGTTTTATCTAATATATTAAAGATAGTTATACCTTATGGCAAAGTAATTCCATTTCTGGCAATGACTGTACTTGCAGGAGCATATATACATGTTCATGGAGAGACATGAAAAGTAATGTATGGAAGCATTATTTATAATAACCACAAAACCAAAAAAGTTAAAATTGCCATCAACATTAGAATATATAAACAAATTGTGATCTGTTCATATGATAGAATATCGTACAGTTATGTGAATAAATACTACTCTCTATAGAGCATGCCATCTCAAAACAAAACTATTGATTTACATCATCACCTCCTCCTCCCACAAGAAACTTTACTTTTTCCTCCAATTTTCCTTGTCTCATTAAATCACACCATACTCCACCTAATTGCCTAAGTTAAAAATTTGAACCACTCTTGATTTTTCTTTTTCCTTCATCTGCCTCATCCAATTCTTCACTGAGTCCTTCTTGCTCTACTTTCAAAATATATTCTAAACAAGCACACAGAAAACATACATTGAAATATTTTGTTCCATTTTCAGCAAAGCGCCAGATAGCAAATTTTTTTTTAGCTTTGCTGGCATCTGATCTCTGTCACAATAATTTAAACCTGCTGTTGAGGCTCGAAAGCAGTCATAGATAATACATAAACAAATAGGCATGACTACATTCCAAGCCTTACTTATAAAAACAGGCAGTAGTTTGCTGATATCATTCTAACAATACTTGGTGTCAAATTACATTCTCTGTTCACCTACCTGCTTTGTGGTGCATTGTGCATAATTGGTGCTCAGTGAAAATTTCTAAATTAATGACTGAAATTATTATATCACATTAATTTCAGTTAGACTCCCTATGATGTAAGGAGGAGACAAATATTATTTCAGGACAAATTTCTAACTGATGAGTCTCAATTTTTTTCTTTCTCAGACTTTCAAATTGTTTTTTTTTCTAGTGAATATTTCCTGAGTTTAAGCCTGAAAGAACAAAGCTCTGATATTTTTTATTTGAAGTGAATAGAGATTGTTGTGCCTTCTACTCTCTGTCTTAAGTTGTAGATGTGGTTATTTTCAAGACTGTGGATAATGCAAAGGAAGAGAAATAACTCTTTTGGTCACATCTCTGTTCCATTTGGAAGCAATATCATTTTTCTCCAAGGAAAAATCTGTTCTTAACCAACCAGCAGTTGAAAGTATCATTGTTGTGCCATAAACTAGTAGTGATTTAATTTTACATTTGTATTATTATGTGACAGATTCATGTACTGATATATTGGGGGGGCATGTGTATGTTTGCGTGTGTGTGTGTGTTGGTTGGAATTGGGAGTGGTAGTAATTGTTCATATTATAGGCCTGAGCTGGATACCTAATAGACATTTAATCAATCAGTAGATTTGCTTTACTGATTAAAAAAATCCTAATTCTTTCTTCTTTGAAATGTTTTATCTCTTAACTAAGCCAAATTTAACACTTTTGTTGTTGCTTTGGTTTAAGTTCTGTGGTTGTTTCATGTATAAAAAGTTTCCTTTATTCAATGCTGTTTTCTAAAAATACTTTCGTCATTGCATCTTATTTCTCACCTTCTTATTCATTACTGAAAACACTCTAATATGATTGCTGTCTTTGCCTGTCCACTGGAATTTCTTAAACACATTTACACACAGATGCAATAATTGGTACGAATTAAAATGCATTGGGTAAGCACTTAGTGAGAGGTTAAAATTGGAGAAAAATTCTGTGTCCCAGAAAGCTGGTTTAAGGCTGTTTTGGGTTGCTGATAGGCATAGGTGAAGAAGAAACAATCCAATTTTGACTCCACAGACACTTGGAGGAAGAGAAGAATTGAATGAATATTTAAGACATTTATGTTACATGATGTTCTGTGCAAATCCTTCCTTCTCTCCCGTATAAATTCTCTCTTTAGTAAAATCTAGTAGCTCATTGTTTTTAGGGTTATGGACTCTTTCTGAACAGTGGGAGCTTCAGTGGGCCTTGTTTTAAGATGGGGTTAGAGAAAGACAAAGAACACAAGCTGGAACTTCTTATGTCTGAGTGAGACAGACAATGCCATTTTTCAATAAGGTGAGCATAGCTTAAACTCTATTAATATTAAAATATACTTACCTAATTATCATTGCTTTTCCTAGGAATGATATTCATATTAATAGGACTATTATTATTAGGATACAAAATAGAAACAAACCCACAATCTAGAGAGAACCTTTTTGACCAGAGAAATGAGGAAACTTTTGCCTGTATCTCATGTATTATTTTTTAGTCCATCTTGGACTATACAGTTAAGTGTGGTTATTGCTAGTTAGATCCTGCTTTTTGTCCTTAGAGGCGGCAGAGAGTGATGGTTACAATGAGGTTCTAGGGTCAGAAAGCCTTGCTTTCTTCTGCTTACTGTGTAAAGTAGGATTTTGCCCTTTTAAAGTTTGTAAAATGGGTACACAGTATTCTCTTCTTCATAGAATTGTTTGAGAATTACAAGAATTGACACACAGTAAGTGATGAGAACAGTGCCCAACACTGCTGCCATGATATTGTATGATTCTGAATGGCACTATTTATATTATAGATCATCACCGTGAATGGTGAGGAATGTGGTGGACCCCGGAGCCAGCTATTATTTTTATTTATTGCCATGTGTTCTTTTAATTCCTGTACTCATTTACGCTTCTAATTGAAAACTAAACAGATTCCTATTTATATGTTTTAGGCTGCTGTCCTCTGAAGTGAAGATAGTTATGCTGACAGAGATCAAATGACTGTGTTTGAAAAGATCATCTTTAGCATGCCATTTATTCTTAGCCTGAAACACACAAAAAAAATACACAAATGTTCTTCAGAGAGATTGAATATTCTTATAAGCTTATGCTCAACTGGTTTAATCACTAGCAAAATGGAAAGAAATGATCTGACTTTCCTTTTTAACTGAGACTTCCTGCCACATTGGCTGAAACAGGGCATTTCTCAGAAGATGCTTCTATGGTGTGTTGTGTGTTGTCACTAATTCCTTTCTCTTCCTAATGTGACTGATCACCAATCATGCATAAGCTTGAGCTAAGTCTCTTAGAAAGATTTAAATGCAGTTTTCCCCAGGAGAATTTTATACCAAAGACATAATTACACATTGATCTTGTCACGAATTCTTATGTCAGTACTGATTTCCATCTCAGATTCTTTTAAAATAGAAGAGAATATTACAAAGTTATAAATAATGTTGATTTCTATTGGAAATTTTTCATAGATTAGAGAATGTTACCATTTGAAATTCCTAATTTTAGAGATGTTTTAAATTCTTTGATTTGTTTTGAAAGCTTTATAAATCTCTGTATACAGTGTTGTCTTTTGATTATTTCATTTATAATTCCCTGAAACAGCACTGTGGCTAAGAATGCAGATTTAAAAATTCTGGATTCGAATTCTGGCTCTGCTACTTACTAAGCATGTGACTTGTCCTTTCTCTATGTCAGTTTTCTCATCTGCAGAATGAGAGTGGTAATATTATTTACTTAATAGATTAATTGTATAAATAAAATCATTTATTTACAGGGCCCAGAATAGACTTTGATTTATAAACATATGCTACATTATTCCTTTTGTAGAAGATGTGGATAGATTTTTTTCCACATCTATTTTATAGATGAGAATACCAAAGTATACATTGCAAACTCTGAATCTCTGTTACAGTCTCTCTTACCCAACTATTGATAGATCTTAACCATAATTTTAATAAAAATTTCACTTTCTTGTCCTAATCATAGCATTATGAGAAAAGTGGTCTTTCACAAGCGCTGGGGATAGATTTTAGCAATTTCTAGCAGTACATGAAGTGTGACAAAATGCTACCACATTAGGAAGTAACTGACTTATCTCGTCCTCTCCCTTCCATGTGTTTGTAAAAAACTACAGAATAAAAATAAATATAAAAATAAAAAACTAAAAGAGAAATCAAAACGTTTGAAGAAACTAATGTTCGAAGGTACAATACTCTTTAAAATGCTACTTTTGAGAAAATTGAACTTAAATATCAGGGAGGCATTTTATTAATGTTTATAAGGTTACTAAAAACATTTGAGATGCCTTTTGTCAGCAAGAAAAATGTGACTTTTTTTTTGAGACAGAGTCTAGCTCTGTAGCCAGGTGCCAGGCTGGAGTGCTGTGACGCTATCTCAGCTCACTGCAAACTCCACCTCCCAGGTTCAAGCAATTCTCCTACCTCAGCCTCCCAAGTAGCAGGGACTGCAGGCATGTGCCACCACACCCAACTAATTTTTTGTATTTTTAGTAGAGGTGGGGTTTCACCATGTTGGCCAGGATGGTCTCGATCTCTTGACCTCGTGATCTGCCCGCCTCGACCTTCCAAATTACTGGGATTACAGGTGTGAGCCACTGCAGCCCAGCCTATGTGACGTTTTTAACAAAAATTATGTTATCTGAGATTTGTTACCATGCTATATGGAATTCTAGTTAGAATGTCTATTTAGCCAGAGGACTCCAGGTAAAGCACATATTGTAGGAATTCACCATTCCTTGCTGAATGTTGTTTAGGATCTTATTTTTATGTCTTGAAGGCACCCTATAGACGTATCCTATTTCTACTTTTCTCTCTGGTGCCTGGCCTTTGCTGGGAAAGAATTCAAAGGACTTGAAACCACTAGAGCAGTAGGACCACTTGAACTGCTGCTTTTCTATCTTCCCCCATGATAAGCAAGTAACCACAGCTAAGTGCCCTGGAAGAAAATTGCTCTCTCACTTACACTGTAATATTTCTATGATGATTAGCATTTTGAAAGATAGTCCTGAGATTTTTAGTATTTATTATTCTCAACTTTAACTTGCTGGTAACTTGTGTTAAGTAAAGCTCCCTGATCTCTTAATGAGGCTGTGTCAGAAAAATAATATATAAATAAATAAACCCATTTTACTTTTCAGATTGGCAAGACTTCCACTGTGATCAGGTGCTATGACCTATTTATAATTAACCAAGTCACTGTGTCTTATTGGTCTGGATTCACCAAAAAAACAGAACTGGTAGGATATAGATAGATATGGAAGAGGAGTTTATTATGGGAATTAGCTCATGTGATTACGGAGGCCTAGAAGTCTCATGATGTGTTGTCTAGAAGATGGAGAACCAGAAAAGCTGGTGGTGTAATTCATTCTGAAGCCAAAAGTTGAAAGGAGAATAAGGAGCCTGTATGGGTAGGCTGCTGGGATAAATCCCAGAGTCTGAAGGCCAGAGAACCAGGAACTCTGATGTCGGAGAGTGGGAAAAGAGGGATGCCCTAGCTCAAGACGGTGGAGAGTTTACCCTTTCCTCCACTTTGTTCTAGTAAGGCCCTGAGTGGATTAGATTGGATGATGCCTGCTCACACTGATGAGGGCAATAGTCTTTACTCAGTCTACTGACTCACATGCTAATCTCTTCTGGAAACATACTCACAGACATGCCCAGAAAGAATGATTTACCATCTATCTGGGTATCACTTAGCCTAGTCAAATTGACACACAAAATTAACCATTTCATATACTCTTGTAACTTTACCTAAATTGTTTTAATCAGTATTTGGCAAAAGCCACAAAATATGCCAAGTGCTTGAAGCTCATTTAACTCTCACAATGCATCTATGAGATGAGCATTACCCTCCTCCTCCTCATCATCATCATCGTTATCTATAAGTGAGTAAACAGCAACAGGAGATAACTGAGGACTCTCAGCTGATAAGCCCACTGCAATGAGCAATGGCTTATTAGCCGGTGTCTCTCACTGTAAAGCCTATGCTTTTAATCAACAGGCTCAGTTCTCCAACTCTGTGTCACCTCAAAGCCCCATTTACTTTCTTAACACCATTATACATTACGAGCCCATGTATCTGACATAGGAATCTTGTGATAGGGTTAGGTATGTGCCTTCCATGAAATTTTCCTATTTATATCTATAAATAACCTTGGAACAAAGTCTTTATGAATAAAACATTTCATGAATAATTGATATAATATGTAGGTAAATCCCTGTGCTACCTATGGGGTCAGAGTATTTTAGTTATCTTTGAGAGTCTGAGAATGATTACATTTTCAATGAGAACTTCTCCATATCAACACATGTCTAGTCATTATGTGGTCTTGGAAACACATGCTTATTCTGGCAATTGACCTAGTTTGTTGGTATTATCATCTGTCTGATCTGAAGGTTAAACAACAGGTACAACACACGTGAACGTAATTCCAGTGGGTGCCATACAACATTCCTTTATACTAGAAAGTCTTGAGTTTCAGTGCTCAGTTACAGGCTTGGAAATTCTTCATTCTCTGGCATCTTCTGCAGGCAATATTCAGAGCTAGTAGGACTGAGCTAGGGATTAATGAGAGGCAGGGACTGATAGTTTGACAGGTTTTGTGTATGCGTGTGTGTCTGTGTGTGTGTGTGTGTGTATGTAACTTTTCTATTATTAAAGGACTTTGGAAATTATCTGCTCGCTTATATTATAGAGGCCCTTTGAAAATCCAGTCAGTAATGTGGCATATCAGGGACTCATTGTATCTAGCTTTATAACTTCTGAATAATAGAGAAAAAGAATGCTTTTTACTCAAATGAGTCACTGAATTTCAAAAAGGATTTAGAGCATGCGTTCTGCATAATATTGTCTTCTCTTGCAATGTTATCTGTCACAAAATATACAAAGTAATGGACATAGAGACCATTCAGGGAAACAGTTTTCTAAAGAAGATACATACATATTTATTTGCTCACTTATTTATTTATTTTATTATTTAATAATATACAGAGCTCAAATTAGGTACCAATGAGCTCTGTACTAGTGATTAAAAGATAAATAACACAAGATACTAGACTTTGAAGATACTGGTTTCATGAAAGAGACATGTAAGGAAAAACTGTAAGAAATGTGATTAGTTACAATGTCTGTCTATACAAAATACACGTGGCAACATTTTCCATGTCAGTATAAATATTTCAGAAGTATCATTTTCAATGGTAGCATAATACAGTACGAAGTAAATATTTCATTGTAGTCCTGACCATTTCTAAAGTTTTGTAAATTAAGGTTTGTATCTTAATATTATACTATGATAAATGATGCTCTAGTGAATATTTTAATTTTTTGTCTGCGTTTTCTGTTGGCATAAATAATTAGAAGGATTATTGCTGAGTCAATAGATATTAAAATTGTAAGACTCATGATATATGTTTTAGTCAGTTTTCATGCTGCTGATGAAAGCATACCTGACACTGGGAAGAAAAAGAGGTATAATTGGTCTTACAGTTCCACATGACTGGAAGATGAAAAGTACTTCTTACCTGGCGGCTGCAAGAGAAAAATGAGGAAGAAGTAAAAGCAGAAATCCCTGTTAAACCCATCAGATCTCATGAGACTTATTCACAATCAGGAGAATAACACAGGAAAGACCAGCCCCCATGTTCAATTACTTCCTTCTGGGTCCCTCCCACAACACGTTGGAATTCTGGGAAATACAATTCAAGTTGAGATTTGGGTGGGGACACAGCCAAACCATATCACTCCACCCCTGGCCTCTCTAAATTTCATGTCCTCACATTTCAAAACCAACCATGACTTCCCAGCAGTCTCCCAACGTTTTACTCATTTCAGCATCAATCCAAAAATCGAAGGTCCAAAGTCTCATCTGAAGTCAAGGCAAATCCCTTCTGCCTATGAGCTTGTAAAATCAAAAGCAAGCTAGTTAGTTCCTAGATATAATGGAGGTATAGTTATTGGGTAAATACAGCCGTTCAAAATGGGAGAAATTGGCCAAAACAAAGGGGTTACTGGGCCCATGCAAGTCCCAAATTCACCAGGGCAGTCAAATTTTAAAGCTCGAAAATGATCTCCTTTGACTCCAGGTCTCACATCCAGGTCACACTGATGAAAGAGGTGGGTTCCCATGGTCTTGGGAAGCTCTGCCACTGTGGCTTTGCAGGGTACAGCCTCCCTCCTGGCTGCTTTCATGGGCTGACATTGAATGTCTGTGCCTTTTTCAGGGGCACGGTAAAGCTGTTGATGGATCTACCATTCGGGGGTCTGGAGGACGGTGGCCTTCTTTTCACAGCTCCACTAAGCAGTGCCCCAGTAGGGATTCTGTGTTGGGACTTTGACACCACATTTTCCTTCTGCACTGCCCTAGCAGAGGCTCTCCACGAAGGCCCTGCCCCTGCATCAGACTTTTGCCTGGACATCCAGGCATTTCCATACATCTTCTGAAATCTAGGTGGAGGTTCCCAAACCTGTTATTGACTTCTGTGCACCTGCAGTCTCAGCACCAGGTGGAAACTGCCAAGGGTTGGAGCTTGTACCCTTTCAAGCCACAGTCTGAGCTCTATGTTGGCCTCTTTCAGCCATGGCTGGAGTAGCTGGGGCACAGGGCACCAAGTCCCTAGACTGCACACAGCACAGGGACCCTGGGCCCAGCCCATAAAACCACTTTTTCCTTCTGGGCTGCGGGGTCTATGATGGGAGGGGCTACAGTGGAGGTCTCTGACATGGCCTGACATTTTCCTCATGGTCCTGGGGATTAATATTAGGCTCCTTGCTACTTATGTAAATTTCTGCAGCTTGCTTCAATTTCTCCTCAAAAAAAATGAGTTTTTCTTTTCTACTGCATCATCAGGCTGTAAAGTTTCTGAACTTTGATGCTGTTTCCCTTTTAAAATGGAATGCTTTTAACAGCACCCAAGTCACTTTTTGAATGCTTTGCTACTTAGACATTTCTTCTGCCAGATACCCTAAATAATCTCTCTGAAGTCCAAAGTTCCACAAATCTCTAGAGCAGGGGCAAAATGCTACCAGTCTTTTTGCTAAAATATAAGAATCACCTTTGTTCCAGTTCCCTACAGGTTCCTCATCTCCATCTGAGACCACCTCAGCCTGGACCTTATTGTTCGTATAATTATCAGCATTTTTGTCAAAGCCATTAAACAAGTCTCTGGGAGGTTCCAAACTTTCCCACATTTTCCTGTCTTCTTCTGAGCCCTCCAAACTGTTCCAACTTCTGCCTGTTACCCAGCTCCAAAGTCGCTTCCACATTTTCAGGAATCTTTTCAGCAATGTCCCACCCTAGTGATACCAATTCACTCTATTAGTCCATTTTCATGCTGCTGATAGACATACCCAAGACTGGGAAGAAAAAAGAGGTTTAATTGTTCTGACAGTTCCACATGGCTGGGAGGCCTCAGAATCATGGTGGGACGTGAAAGCCACTTCTTATCTGGCAGCTGCAAAAGAAAAATGAGGAAGAAGCAAAAGTGGAAACCCTGATAAACCCATCAAATCTCGTGAGATTTATTCACTATCATGAGCATAGCATAGGAAAGACCCGCTCCTACGATTCATTACACACCCCCTCACAGGTCCCTCCTACAACACATGGGAATTCTGGGAGACAGAATTCAAATTGAGAGTTGGGTGGGGACATGGCCAAACTATATGAATATATATTACAAATTTAGTCTTAAGTGTTGTGAATTTATGCCCCTCTAAAGGATATGAAACTGCTACTGTCAGTGAATACTTGACCAATATTATATTGTATATTATATTTGCAATATATTATGAGTTGAAAAAATTCTTGCAAATTTGAAAATAAAAATGGTATTTTATATTATCTTCTATTTCTTTTATTATTGACATTTTTCCATTTTTGTTATTCAGTTATATTTCTTTTTTGGTGAATTGCCTGTGTTTGTCCTTTGCTATATTATTTATTGAAGTGTTAGTAATTTTCTTATTGATTGCATAAATTCTTTACCCATTAACAAAATTAAACTTTATTGTATATGTTTTAAATACATTTTTATTTTCTAAAATCTCCCATAAACAAAACCACATAAAGCAAAATATATATGTTATCCTTAAAATGTGGCAAGAACACAAAGAAGCATAAGGCATGTAGCAATATACAGTCTTGTTGAGGGAAGACACAATACATCATTAACCACACTAATATGTGATATGTATTGATGAGAAAATTATGCATATATTGTTCTGATGGAGCAAAAAGAATCACACTGCAATGTGTTGAAAATATGTTTTTGTAGTCAATATTTATTTAAAGTTGGTTCAAATACTCCACCATATCTAAATAATGTTATTTGTGTGGGTAAGTATAAAAATTTAAGTTGAGTTCCTCAAGTTTGAGTAAAGCTCATTTTATTGTCTTCTCAGCACAAGAACTGTCTTCTGTGTTTGGAGAATCTCCTATCTTTAAGTTGAAGAACTGGATGGAGAAGGAAGGGTATACTTCCCAATAAATAACGTCCCACCAGATTTACAGCTGGTGTGGACTCTGGCCTAGGCTTGGCCCCTTTGGCGGGGATTCCATCTCACAAGAAATTGTGCCAGTGGAGAAGCCTCTTGCAGTGGGAACAGCAGCATCCACAGCACTCTCAGAATCAGCAACAGTGTTCTGCACCCACTAAAGGCAGTGCAGTCATACAAGCTATGGATTCCAGGATCAGTAGGAGCAGCAGGTTCTGTGGCATTATTTGAGCTGTGGTTCATCTGTCATGGTCTTTCTTTCTTTCTTTTTTGCCCATTTTCTTATTTAGATCTTCTCAGCCTGTTGTGACTCACTCTCTCCAGTGCCCAGAGCCTTCATTTAATTTTTTTTTTCCTTTTTTCAACTCAAATTGTTAAGAGTTAATTTTTGTTGCTTGAAGTTAAGCATCTAACTAGGGCATCTAGTGCAGGTATTGTTGCTAGCTAAATGTAGACATGAAGCAGATATGCTTCAGAAAAACTTGCCCAATTTAGAGGTTCATGGGTGTGCTCATATATGTTTTTGAGAGATGGGAAGTGAGATCTAGAGGGGACAAGCTAGTAAATCAAAGCTCTCCTACAGCTGTTTAGTGGCAAATCTAAGACTGAAACCTGTGCCCCTTAATGATCAATATTCTTCTGTTTAGTTTTCCTCAGTCCTGGACTGAGAAGTCCATTGACTTCTACAGTTCTGACTTTTCTGTGTTTAATTAGGTTATATAACTCACATGCTGTGCTTTTTAGGGACAGTTACTTTGTCCTCTCCTAACCCCTGTAGAAAAGGAAAAAGTCTTGTTTTCTACACTCCTAGGTTCCCTGACTCAGACTCTATAAATTAGACTAACAAATGAAGGGTTAATACGAAAACTTACAAATTTATCTAATATAATTTTTACATGACATAAGAGTCTTCATATGGGAATGAAGACTAAAAGAAACAATTAAGTCTATGTGTTTTTATACCACATTTGATGAAAAGTGGAAAGTTATAGGAAAATGTAACAGGAATAAAGGGTATGAGCTAAGAGCAATAAATTAGGGAAAACACTGGGGAAAACTTAATAAGGCCAGCATGTTCAGATTCCTCTTGATGTGCCTTTATTTTTGGAAATACGGATGTTCCTTTTCTCCAGGTATAGGAAGGGCACCTCTCACAAGAGAGTCTCATGACCTGCTTCAGGGGAGGCGCAGGGAGGTAAGATAATCATTCCTGCGCCTGCTATTTCCCAGATTCCTTTAGCATAAAATAGTCAACATGCCAAGGCACCATATTTTGGAGTAATGTGTTTTTTATCAAGTCATCCTTCTTTTCTCCCCTACAGCATGGTCCAGCACAGGATCAGAAACATAGAGGTTACCTGACTAATCACGTTAGACTGAAGTGAAGCTCAATGGAATATGTGAAAATAAGCATATTCAAAGGGAAATCAATTTAATTCTGTTAGTCAAACATTATATTATACTAACTGGACCTTGGAAGGTGCAATCATGAGTAAGATATGGTTCCTACTATTCAAGGAGATTATCTATCTATCTATCTCTTAGTTCATTCAGACTTCTATAGAAAATACCAGCCTGAATGGTATACTAGGTAGCTCATAAATAACGTAAATTTATCTCTTGCAGTTCTAGAGTCTGGTGGTCTGAAATAGAGATACTGGCTGAGTCAATGTTTGGCAAGGACCCACTTTCTCATACATAACACATTCTTATCATTTTCTCCCCTAGTAGAAGATAGCTAGCTAGTTCTTTTTTAAAAGGGTACTCATCACAATTATAAGGGCTCTTTTAAAAGGGCACTAATCACAATTATAAGGGCTCTACCTTATAAAGATAGCTAGCTAGTTCTCTTTTAAAAGGGTACTAATCACAATTATAAGTGACCTCTTTTAAAAGGGCACTAATCACAATTATAAGGGCTCCACCCTCATGACTTAATTATTTCCCCAATTCATGACTTAATTATTTCCCCAAAGTCCCACTTCCTATTCTTTTAACACAATCTCTGTGGGGGTTAGGATTTCAATATAGAAATTTTGGGGAGATACAAACATTCAGACAATAGTAGTGTATATATGTGTATACACACACACATACATACATATATGTGTGGGTATGTACAGTCATGGTTCCATAAGATTATAATACTGTATTTAAAAAAAATTGTTGGGGAGAGATCCAAGATGGCCGA